>JAUJYZ010001348.1:0-145348 GCA_033675265.1 Actinostola sp. cb2023
CTGGCCTTGAAGGAAAAACACCCGGAAATGTCAGCTAATCTGTTTTAGAAACAGTTTTCTCTTTTTTACCTCTAAACCCATCAACCACACAAATTGTGTTCACTTATGGGCTTACAAACAGTGTTTGGGGCCCCTGTTTTCAGTTATTACAATAACATACATGAATTCATACCGTGAAAACATTGAGATTTTTCACACAACCTTTTGCTATCACGGAACATCATCATCTCCAAACTACCTTCTGTCCATTTTCCACGTCCTTCATCCAATGATTACTTAGCCGCTCTCTGGATCAGTAAACGCTCCTGCATCCCACTGGAATAGCTGATGCACCTGAACCTCCGGAGCCACGAGTGTAGGACTGCCGAAAGTGTTTGCAGTGATCCTCCACGACAATTGATACTCAGGATAGCGTGAAATGGATATACTTGATAGCTGCCTTTCAAGACTAACACAGAAAGGCTTCACTGTAAAATGACTTTGCTGAGGTGTTCGCCTAACTGGGCGTGAAGAAGATCGGTTTAACTGGACGTTTAACTTTGGCTAGCATCCACCCCCCACCGCTGCTATCTCGAAGCGTTAACACGGACGAAGAAAGTGCAATGTCATTGAGAAGAATTAAAGATTCAACAACTTATGCGTCGACACCGATCATCCTGTTTTGCATGTGTTGGTGTTGTTTGGCTGAAATGACAGGGAAAAGAAGTGGTTTTCAGATTCTTCCTTATAATAGTTTGCAACGTGACACATCACGCTGTTATCAGTCTACGCCCTAACAAAATATGTCACGCAATCATTGCATACCCTGTTATAGTGCATTTTAATCTGCAAAAGCTTTAAGCCGGACGTTATCTCAGGATTTGTTTTCTTGAGTTGTAGTGATGCGAATAGCACATGTGACAAGAGCGGCCACATGTCACGTGTAGGTGTGACCCAGTTGGCGCAGCAGAATCACTCCTATAGGAATTCATCGCAAAGAACGATTGCGCAAGTACAAATTATGCCCTTGCTATTTCCTGAAACAAAAATAAACACGGATAATTGACAACCAGTTGTTGCAAAGGAAGTCTAACTCACGAAAGCGCATCGCAGAAACCCTGTCATACATGACAACAACTGATCAATGTCACGCAAGTTAATCTGACGTCACGCGTCTAATTACGTCACACACGATGTAAACCTCTTTTTCAATACCTTTTTAAGGGTGCTGACTTTTTGCACTACTACAAACTGCCGGACCTTACCTCTTGAAATGCTTTCCCAACGCATTAGTATTAAGATCGTATTTTAGTTCTCCCAATGAATTCCCCCTGTAAATTTAAAGAAGACTGGAACGTTTTTACGATCAAGATTACAGTGACATAGCAAGTGCAAGCAATATGTATCTGTATTCACTAAATTGCTATAAGCTTTTTTTTTAAACGTTTCCTTAGGTACTGTTTGTTGGGGGGGGGGGGGGTGGGAAGGGTGGAAATTAACAATTTCCTTTTATTTTTCCAAGGCTCCGCGACGAAACCTTTAATGGATTATAATTACCCACCATACCCGAGGAAATGACAAAAATGTCAAAATTAACACCGCAGGGTACACTCTTATGTCGTTCCCCCTATACATCTCTATTGTTTTCTTGGCTCCTCTTGATTTTGTTTTTCTCTCCAAACCACCTTTTCTCTTTCCCTCCCTCGCACTCTCTCTCTCGCTCGCATCTCTCTCTGTCTTTCTCCTCCTCTCTTTTTAATTTCCTTCCTCCCATCTTCAGTCACATCTCAGATGACAATGATATTTCCAAGTGCTAGGAATAGCAATCGGGAGTAATATTTCGTTGATGAGAAGAAGGTGACTTGTCTTAAATAACCTAAGGGTTGTTACCAGCCACTCTCTGCTACAGACAAAAAAGCTCGTCTGACACCTTATTGTAGTCGTTCTGGAAGTTCAGACTCCAAGCTTACTCATGTATTCCTAAAGAAAACAAACTGAAGTTGACCTTTACACAGGCACCCAACTATTACTTCTACTTAATTATATTAAATAAAAATAATTTTTGTGCTCGGGCCCCCCCGTATCTTTTGATGGATCTTAACTCAAAGGCACCAACCATTGCTGCTTCGAGGAATAAATAAAATGGGCCGCCTTTTTTGATGGTTCCTGTGGTAGAGCGCGGCTCCGCCTTGCGATATTACGACGACGCGGACGTAATCAAATGCGTCAGACTAGCGCCGAAACCTTGTCGAGAGTCCGCGCGCCACACAAATCAGTATGTATAGTATTGAATCCCGTCTTGAATCAGAGTATGGTTGGGCTGTCTGTGACTTTATATTTAAGACTGTACTCTATACTCGTATTGAACCGATATGACGTAGTGTTTTCTCAGTGCTGACCACCGTATAACTAATGTGACTTCCAAATGACTACGAAAGAAGAGTACAAATGTCATCAGGAATACACTTACAGCTTAATGTTGAATATCTGATGTGATAAGTAAAGCGCATTCAAACCACCTTTTCAAAGATCTTTGCTTCCTGTGATTAAACCAAATCACCACAGCAAGTCCAGTATCCTTTGAAAGGTTTTGAGCTTAATACGAGTTCACAGGCGAATATGTATAACTCGATATTCAACTCTTTCAACCCAAACGATGAATGTCAGGGAGTTTGTTCAACTAATCGTTCATTCCTCCACAACAAGTTTGCATGGTTGACTTTTTGTACTCCAGTAGAAATCCAGTTGTTTCAACCTCTGCTACTCCCCCCCCCCCCCCACCGTCACTCTCAACCCCCCCCCCCCCCACCCTCCTCCCCGCGGCACCTCTTTCCCCTCCCCTTATGCCATTTATGGATGCAAAATTAAACTAATGGCACTCCAATTGCAATGAAATAACATAAACGACCTCAATAATATGGTGCTCGCATCAACCCGAATTTAAACGCTAGAAACTGATAACGATGGAATTCATAGCTTTCTGAAAAAAAAAAGGTTTGGTCGGCATTGGCGCTAATAGTGACACGATGATGACGTCATTAAAAGTGCTACCAGAGAACACGATGGATGACGTCATTTATTTGCTACCAAAGCAACACATGATACGTCATTTAATTTGCATACATGTTTTCGAATTGTACAGCGCGTTGTCGAGTGGCGAAATATTTTCACTCTTCTACCAATGGAAGCTGCAGAAACGTTATAAGCGTTTTAAATTTGGGTTGGTGTGATCCTAAATACAACAAGCTCAGCCACCCTTAAAGTATACTTTTTAATTTACCCCCAAAAAAAATCCTGAGTTGGTATTTTTCCTAGGAATTCGATCATGGGCTTGTACTCCAGACAGACTTCATTATTGGTGACAGTTTTCCAGTCATCTTCAAATACCGTGTGGTAAACTTTGGTTAGTCCCTCTGTATTTCCAACTAGTAGTTTTAGCAGGTAACTTTAGAAACCGGTCGGTTTTCCAGGTATTCCATGTATTCCGGTATGGCCATGTTGAGACGAGCGTATGGCAACATGGGCGTTGGCGGTTTGTTAAACCCGAAGGTCGACGCGTCGACTTTCAAGGGACTGCGTAAACGAAGCCTATAGCACGAGAGAGTGATGGGTACATTTTGTGCGGGGAGTTCTATTTGGACAATGGACGTTGGTTCCTAGAATAGCAAAAATGGTGCGAATTCAATGTATGAATCAGTTTCGTGGGATGATGATTTCGTTTTACGGAATCCACAGAATATAATCTATTATTCCATTAAAAGCACATTACCGACACATCCAACCTATTGAACTGTGGTTCTCGTTGTCTCTGCGCATGCTCGAGCTCGCTCCCTAAGAAAAGGCATTGCGCATATTCGTATGATTCTCTATTCAGTATTGTTTTGACCTCGAATACATTAGGAAAATTTATAACATTTACTAATATTAGTATACTGAAGCATTTGAATTACGTATGTCAGAATCTGCGAATACGTCCCTTGCTTTCTTTACTACGCGCATGCGCAGGACGGTTTCGTCCCCACCGATAGCCTATACAAATAAATAATACTTGCCTGAAAGCACCAGTCGAAGACTGAAAAACCTCGCATAATTAACGGTGATTCATAATCAATATAGGGAGATGCGAGGAACTGGGAGATCATTGACAAAACCCATCTATCAGTATGGGCCGGTGATTGCAACACTTATGACCGTCCTTGGGTTTTGACGTCTGTCTTTGATTGACGATTGCTACCCACTGCTGGCTGATCGAAACAGGCTCTTCGCTAGCTGTTCTAGTAATGGACCTTTATCGCTTGCCTAACTTATTTCCCCATTTCAATCTTCTTTTTTTATCCTTGGTGTAAATTATAATTTCTACTAAAAATATGGCTCTAGTAATCTCACACTGCTCTCTCTTACATAATTCAGTGTACGATACCAAGAATGTTACGCGATCGCCAACAGCTGCTGTGTTCCTGACGATAAGTTTTTTCCCCATCTGGTGTGAATGATTATTATATTGAGCTTCCTTAGTGCTTGAGTAATTTAAATGGACAAATTATAGAAAACGACTGTAAGCAGCACTACTGGACGCAATAACAGTTTATTCTCAGTCTTTGATCAGATCGACCTGCTGTGGCAGTAGTTAAAAAGGTATAGATTTGCCTAAATAAAGCACGAGGGAAAAGAGTGTGTATATAATATGCATGGACCATATTATGATTGATTGCGGGCATAATCACATAGACATAATTGGACTCGCACGGTATATACTTGCGACAAAGGGAAACCTGAAACAGTAGACTAACAAAGTTTTTACAACTATAGAGTGGTTTTCATTAACCGTGAACCCGGATAAATCCTCATGTTGCTGTGTAATGTTTTGTTAATTATTTAATATGTCCAGTATGGTGATACTGAGGCTTAATTACAGTGGTTGTGTGTATTTCAAGGGTGTTTTCAGAAAACTGTAGTGCTGATCTCGAGCATGAACATATCCATAAAAAGCCGCACAAACAACAATTAGTTATTATTCACCACTCGGCTGATTTCTATCGAAATACGAAGTTTATTGCGGATAGAATTAATCAAACAAGAATCAAACGCAATCTTACTCTATTTGTTTTGCTCGTTTTTCCTTGCATGGTCCCCCGTGTTCTTCGTAGTTCGTGCGTGCGTTTGTATACGTTTGATATTTAGTTTTGTGTGCGGCTTGCCTTGCATCGTTCGTTTCGTAACAAAATGAGCATTTTGTTGGTATTCACACTCAGCTATGCTTAATCGAGTGTTCCGGTCGTTCGAGTCTTTTTGGTCAAATTTGATTTTGTAAAATCGTCGTATATTCCGTTTTTGCTCCGTTTTTGGATGTGCATGCTGGTCGTTGCTTCGCTTACTCAGTGGTTCGTGCGTTCTTCGACTGTTCGTTCGTTCGTTTTGATGGCATTTTGTTTTTGCGCATTGCTTGTATGCTTAGCCTCCAGTCGTTCTTTCGTTCGTTCAGTTTTGTCATTTGTTGTTTGCCTTGCTTGCTTAGGATCTGAGTGGGGTTGTTCGTTTCGGTCGTTCGTTCAATTCGTTTTGTCGTTTGATTGTTCGCGTTGCTTGCTTTCTTACTCCAGTTTCGTTGCCGTCTCATTCGTGGTTTGTCATTTGTTGACTCATATTTCTTGGGTGCTGTCTTACGTCTGTTTCGGTTCGTTCATAAAAAGTCGTTTGTCATTTAGTAGTTGTCTTTTGCTGGCTGTGTGGTGCGTACTCATTGTTTTCGTTGTCGTTTCGATTCTTGGTTCTGTCCCTTTGCTGTTTTGCTTGCTTGCTTACACTCAGGTTCGTTCGTTCATATCGTTTTGTCATGTTGCTTTGCTGTGCTTGCTTACTCAGTTTGTTCTGTTTCGTCGTTTTGGTCAGTTGTTGTTTTTGCTTGCTTGCCTTACTCAGTGTTCGTTCGTTCATTCGTTTTGTCATTTGCTTTGCTTCTTGCTTGCTTACTCAGATGTTCGTTCGGTCGTTCGTTATTTGTGACATTGGTGTTTGCTTTGCTGCGTGCTTACTACTCAGTGTTTCGTTCGTGCTGTGTCGTTTTTTGTTCATTTGTTTGCTTTGCTTGGCTGTGCTTACAATCAGTTGTGTCGGTCGTTTCGTTCGTTTTGGTCCATTTGTTTGCCCTTGCTGGGCTGCGGACTCCAGTGTTCGGATTCGTTCTATCGGTTGTCTTTGTCGGATTTGTTTGCTTTGCTTGCTTGCTTACTCAGTGGTTCGTTTCGTGTTCTTATCGTCTGTCGTTGTCATTTGTTGCTTTTGCTTGCTTGCTTACTCAGTGTTCGTGGCGTTGTCATAGCTCGTTTTGGTCATTTGTTTTTTTTGCTTGCTTGCTTACTCAGTGTGTCGTTCGTATCGTTATCGTTTTGTCATTTGTTTGCTTTGCGTTCTTGCTTTACTCAGTGTTCGTTCGTTCGTTCGTTTTGTCATTGTTTGCTTTGCGTGCTGCTTACTCATTGTTCGGTTCGTTCGTCGTTTTTGTCGATTGTTTTTGCTTTGCTTAGCTTGCTTTACTCAGTTCGTTCGTCTCGATCTCGTTCGTTTTGTCATTGTTTGTCTTTGGCTTGCATTCTTAAATCAGTGTTCGTGTCGTTCGTTCGTTTCGTTTTGTCATTTGTTTGCTTGGCTTGCCTTTGCTTACTCAGTTGTTCGTTCGTTCGTGTCGTGGTTGTCATTTTTTGTTTTTGCTTGTTGCTTACTCCGTGTTCGTCGTGTTCGTTCGTTTTGTCATTTGTTTAACCGCTTTTGCTTGCTTGCTTACTCATTGCTTTATCGTTCGTTCCTCCTCCGTTTTGTCATTTTTGCTTCTGCTTGCTTCTTACTCATTGTTCGTATCGTTCGTTTCTTCGTTTTGTCGTTTGTTTTGCCACTTTGCTTGCTTGCTTGCTGGCTTCGGTCGTTCGTTTTGTCGTTCAGTTGTTTTATACACCCCGCTTTGCTATGCTTGCCTTACTCCTGCTGGTTGGTTCGTTCGTTCGGTTTGTTTGTTTTGTGTCGTCTCATCGTTTGGTTTTTGTCATTGCGTACACTTGTTCGCTCGCTCGTGTCGTGTTGTTGTTGTTTGACTTTTTTCGATTAGTTGTTAAGCGCGTTCAAATTAAGCTGGACATAAAGCGAATCCATTCCCGTGATATCGACATGGTGTACAGTCTATGTAGGTAATCCCGCCTACGATACTTTTCTTCACAAATGTTTTTTTCTGTGTGACGACTACCATAGGACCGGCAGCCAGCCTTCGCCCTCAACTTCAAAACAAAAGCTACTTTAAAATTGTCAGTTGGTCCGTAGCATGTGGTAGCCCGCTGTCGGGTACGTAATTATTTCAGTGCAGGTAACGAGATTTTCACTGATTATTAACAATCCAAATAACCGTGATGTTACCTGATGTCATCACCAAGTTCTAAATTGTGCCTGACTATGACCCATGCTAAAGCACGTACAACTCTTAGCGTGAAACCAGTATCAGAGTCCGATGAAATAGGGACTATTACGAATAGTACTAAATGGCTATTGTTGTCATCATGCTATTTAGTACTAATTAGTTAGTATGTTTCACGACATAGATTTAATTTTAGAAACGTGGTGAAATAGTTATAATTTTAAAAAAGTAGGTCGAAATAGTGCTATTTTATTGTTTTCTAGTGTTTCGAGTTCTAATTGTTTTCTATTGTTCGATTAATGCTATTTTAGTACAATGAAGTATATTTAGAAAAATGTTTCAGACTGTTTCTAATTTGCACGTCTTGGTGGTCACCTACAAAAGACTTTGAATAAAGAAGAGCAATCTCGAGACATTTTCGTGATGCGAGAGTTTAATAATCTCAAGTGCTTACTTACAAAATTCAAAAAGTCTAACATCATATACTCTAAGGGCTGTTCAGACTTGTTACAAAGTAAAGCAGTTTCTAAAACCAAGTTCCTGCTAATGTTGAGTTTGTTTTACAACCGAGGTGTGGGTCTTCCGGTTTTCTGCGCGGCTGGGTCAATCGAGTGATCTATATGGGGCTTTCTTGTAGTGTGTGGGTAACATAGCGGATTGAAGTGCGATCCTTTCACAGATAACACGTGATTGGGGCGACTAAGAATGGGATCTCTTTTTAACACGTGTAAGGGGTCTCGCCCGGGTATGACTTTAGTTCTAGTGTATGCTTCTGGGTTGTAAGACGCAGACTAGTCCTTTTGAGTGAAAGAAGACTTATAATTTAAGCCCTATTAGGGCTACGGGGCTGCAAGAACTGTTTACAAAGTAAGTTCGAGGCCGATATATATAGCAACATGAATCAGTAGGGCATGGAACGGCAGTAACTGAACATTCGTACTATGATATGATGAGAAGCATATTGTTTATAAACTACGTGGTGTTGTTGCCAAATTGTGTTGGCAGACCGTGTCAGTTTTTAAGAACTTGATCTAAATTCGGATCGAATGTACTAAGGATTATCAACCATCGTCATTGCAACTCTGGGAATCGTGCACCTGGTCTCTATGTTCGTAAGATTAAACGGCAACCAAAGCCCAGTTCTCGTGAGGTACATGTATGGTGAAGCAACCGTCGCGTAGACTAAAAGAATGACTGACACATTATTTTCACACATGAGTCGAGAGGTCGATATTACATCGAAGCGCACAATAGTCAAAACCAACAATCACTCAAGAAACTGAGCTAGTTTGGGAGTTATGTACCTCAGTCGTGTAGCCAAGGGTCGCTAGTCCAAATCGTGACTCAGTCGAGACACGTGAGCGAGTGATGCCAATTCGTGTCAGGGTGAAATTTTGAGAGTATTATTGTTATTAAGCTGAACGGAAAGACTCACCCGTAGAGAACGAACGTGACATATAAAATAGCTGCGTACTCTTCAGAAAAGTCACACACTACTCATACGAGTAAGTTAATCAGGTCCATCTGTGGACCTTTGGTCAAAAACAACCGTTCTATCGCAATTAGTAACGTGCGCGGCAGTGCAGAGATAGGAATACGCCGAGCAATGCCTGGCGTCTATTTGAATATAACCATTGTGTGGCAGTCCTCAGGGGCCATGACGTAACCAGCAAACCTAATACGTCTGTTACCCCTATAAGCTTTGATGTTATTTATTCATGATCATAACTCACGAGGTACGGGGTATGACCTGTCCACTATATGCAACGACAGATACCGGGATTTGGCGGTGGGTAACAACTTGTGGAGGTAAAGAACAAACTATGGATCTAAATTGTTAATACGACAATAATATTGATTGGTGCAAAGGAAAATGCTAAACTGCAGTCAAGATCCGTTCTCACTGAGTGCATTAATAGTGTGCCAGCGTGTTAGTGTACACTAGCATAATATGAGTAGTGCATACAGCCGTGCAAGCATACTGAATGGCCGCTATGCTGTAATGTGAGGTGATGAGAATTTTAAACCAAAGGCCTAGCTGGCGCTGGGTGTTATTCACTCTCAGAAACACCTGATAATCAATCAAGGAAGGTCCAGTGGTCTGAATCTAGGAGAAATGGGACGAGAACGGGTCTACTAAGGTGAGTTCTAGCGCTCTGTCTTTGCCGTACGTACTATTGATTTTTCGAATACAATGTTTTCTGCAGTTTAATAAGTCTATCAAGCGCTTGATGACAAACGTGCTTTATTTGGGAGAGACTATTGTGGTGTGAAGTATTGAATACACGATGGGAGATAACAAGACAGAGATACGGGGGGGTGAGGGGGAAAAGCACGACAAAGTGGAAAGAGGTAGGGGTGCTGGACGTATCCGGTGTACTTGTCAGAAGTGCCGGCGGATCCCATGAAACGATGATGTCAACGAAAAGAAAAACAAAAGGGAAGCCCGACGACAAACCAATTAGAGACAAGGGGAAACCGCTACTTGAATGCTGTTATAGGATAAATCACTGCGCATGTTGGTGCTCGAAAAGACATAAAGGAAACTTCATGTTTGATTTCCTGAGTTCGAATTGCTTTCAACAGTTTTATGAATATATTTAACGCCCTTTGTTGCATGGTGCTAGTAAAAAAGGAGAGTAGGACGCAAAGGGGGGGAAAAAGGGGACAAGAGGGGGGGAAAAAAAAAAAGAGACAAAGAAAGGAGAGAGGGGAATGGGGGAGGGAGGGGCAGGTCATAATTTGGCGTCGTGATTATGTTGAATGACATAGCAGGGTGGTTTCTTTGCCATTGTTCAGTGATGTATTCGCCGGTTTTTTCTACTCGTGTATATCATGAACTGCAGTACTCTGTACGTGCTACTAAATGGGGGCTACGGTGCGTCAAACAGGCAGGGACACAATAAAACACGTCTATTGCTTTAGATATACTGATAACTGTCAAGAATTACATTAGTTGTATTGTGTGGTGAAAGATTATGATTCATGTAAGGGTTGATTGAAATCATGTCAGTAGTCTTTGGGGTCTTCCGGTCAGTAAATTGTAGAGGTAATATTTTCCCCTTGGACAACATAACGGTCGATCTATTTGGGACATCAGTATAACGACGAGGTATTAAACTGTAATTAGTCTAGACGTTTTCAGACAAGTAAGAGTGAACGAGAACTCTACTGACCGTGTACTTTGACGGTGGATTCCACACGTGACAGATACTGCATATCCAAGAGTACATGCTGCCGTGTCTGCGTTGTGTTCGCGGGGGGGTAAGTCAGTTACTCCTCCACACCCAATACGGATTATGATATGCCAACGTAACTAATCTGGATGAGTGTTTTTACCTCGTCTTTCCTTTCCTTTCCCTTTCCTTTTCCTGTTCTTATTCCTTCCTTGCCTTGTGCCTATTCCTCTCTCCGATGGGTCCTGTCCTGTCGACTGGGGGTGGGGCCGTTAAAAATTATTGTTGGAAAGGGGGGTTCCTTGGGGTCCTTTCCTTTCCTTTCCTTGTCCTATTAATCCCTTATACCTTATAATAAACACGGGAAGAAAGGTGCAAAGTTGGGAATAAAATCCGTTTCGTGAAAGTCCATTGATTTTTCCTTTACGCTTTCCTTTCCTTCCTATTTCCTTGTCCTTTCACTAATATCCTTGGCCATTTCCTTTGAAAAAGAATCCTATTGGCCTGAGAAAATCGCTTTCCGTGTGTGTTGCCTTTAACCGTTTCCTTTTTCCTTTCCTTTCCCTTTTCCTTTCCTTTTCCTTTCCCTTTCCTTTTCCTTTGCCTTTTCCTTTCCTTTCCTTTTCCTTTCCTTTCCTTTCCTTTCCCTTTCCTTTCCTTCCTTTCCTTTTCCTTTCGCTTTCCTTTCCGTTTCCTTTTCCTGTTTCCGCTTTCCTTTCCTTTCCCTTTCCTTTCCTTTCCTTTCCTTTCCTTTCCTTGTCCTTTCCTGTCCGTTCCTGTCCTTTCCTTTCCTTTCCTTTCCTTTCCTTTCCTTTCCTTTCCTTTCCTTTCCTTTCCTTTCCTTTTCCTTTCCTTCCTTTCCTTTCCTCCTTCCTTTCCTTTTCCTTTCCTTCCTTTCCTTTCCTTTCCTTTCCTTTCCTTTTCCTTTCCTTACCTTTTTTCCTTTCCTTTCCTTTCCTTTCCTTTCTCCTTTCCTTTCTCCTTTCCTTTCCTTTCCTTTCTGTTTCCGTGGTCCTTTCCTTTTTCCTTTCCCCTTCCTCCTTCTCTTTCCTTTCCTTTCCATCCTCCTTTCCTTTCCTTTCTCCTTTCTTTTTCTGTTCTCTTCTGTTCTTTGTTTCTTTCAACAAAAGCGAAGCCGGGATAGGTATTGGTTTTGGGAGTATGGGGCTGAACACTGACAAATCACATATCTCTGGGGGTACCCCCTGAAAACATTACGCAAATACGCAGCTAGTTCCAGGCTTTCACCGACGAGGGAGGTTTCTGATGAATTTATTTATAGTATCTGATTCAGGCACCTACCCTCTCCCCACCCTACACGGGAGTGCCGTCAACGCTGTGGCGGTCATCAATACATAAACATAATTTCAAAATGGCGGACGGGAAAGGTCTGAAATTGTTCACAATTTTATTGCAATTTCATTACAAAGTTGATTGAATTTGTTTTCACATTTGATACCAAAAGCAAATGTTTTAACACTATTTTGAATTTGTTGTTTAATAGTGGCGGAGATGGCTGGTGGGGAGCTTGGGGAACCGAATTTATATCTAATGTCAGAGCGAAGGTAATGCATTGAACTTTATAATAACAAATATATTATAGAGGTGAAACAACATAGATCTCTTCGTAGATATTCTTTGACTAACGTTTCTGAATGCCATGTAAGATACTACATTGTATGTTTCTTTTTCCTGTACATCAAAGATGTTGCGTGTTATTACATATTAACTTGTTTTTGTTGTTCAAATTCAAGTCTGCAGAAACATTTTCTCTTGTAAAGCAAGACCTAACAGAGTTTGTCTCCACGATACAATATGATACTTCTGTTACTGTTGCTGAAACTGCTCATAATGTCCAAGAAAAACTAAAGGTAATCTCACTGGGTACATTAATTCTCAATACATATAAGCTTACATACAAAAACTTTATTATTTAAAATGTACAATGTACATGTAAAAATGTTTTAGTTAAGGTGCGGTAATACGAGCAACAAAATCGTGCAACTTGTCGCGCAACATTTTCAGATTGTTGCGTTGCAAGTTGCAGAGCAATGTTTTCTCGTATTACCATCGTTTGCGCAACTTGTTGTGCAACAAATTAAATTTTCGGTCATTTGTTGCAGGTTGCAAAACTTTGCTGCATGAAGTAGAGAAAGAGCTTCTTCTTTGCGCAACAAAGTTTTGCAACCTGCAACATGAAAATGTGTTGCGCAACAAGTTGTGCGAACGGTGGTAATATGAGAAACATTGCTCTGCAACTTGCAACGCAACAATGTTGCGCGACAATTTGCACGATTTTGTTGCCCGTATTACTGCACCTTTAAAGTATATTTTAAATTTTAATATTTTAGGCCAGATAGGATATAAATAAGGGAGGAGGGGTTGGGGAAATTAGGTGGGGCTTTGGGTTTGGGTATGGGTATGGGTGTAGATTATAGGTAGATAGGTTTCCTCAATTAGTTTACACTTGTGTAAGCTAGGCAAATAATTGACACGTTAATAAAGGTTATTATTATTATTATTATTATTATTATTATAAAGTATAGAGGCCATACATACATGCATGTATGCATGAGGAAAAGATATGTAACTTGTGTTCTGGTTTAGTACTCTACAATGTAAAACTAGTTTTCAAAATAATTTTGCAGATGTTATGACATATGGTAGAGCATTCTACATGTATATTCCATAACTCATAGAATGCACTACATGTACAAAGGAAAGTGTTCATATTACAGAAGCAGGGAAGTGTTAGAAGTATAGGTGTTTGGAGTTTTTAATATGGATGTCAGGTTTGACAATAAGATAATAAGATATTTTAGTTGCTACATGAAGATAAATATATTCATATACCTAATAATAATAATAATAGAGTATTTATATAGCGCATCCTGGAACCTCAATGCGCTTTACAATAAGAAAAAGAACTAAAAACTAGTGGATTATAAAAATAAAAAGTTATTCTCAAAAAGTTATTCTGAAGTTGTAAATCAATAAATTTATAAATTTAATAATCATCACAAATATGGAATTCTTATAGGTTGATGATGATGAAACAGATGGTTCTACCACTGCCGTCATTCGACAAGGTATGATAGAAATTAGAATAGATATTAAAAAGTATATATACATGTACATTCTCTCTCTATCATTCAGCTGTAATACTGATGTTGTTGTTATACATGTGTAGGTGTTTCTCAATGGCTTGGCTCCATTTCTACAGCCTTAAAGGAAAATGTATCTCAAATGTCTGCCATTGTCGTTGACGAGCCAACAAGTAATCAACTTGGACCTGTATTTGATCGGGCACAGGTAGTCTTTTCAGAACAATTACAGAATACCCTACCACTGGAAGCTACCAAGTACGAGTCAAGACCATATGCATATCTAAAGTGTACATGCTTGAAATCTCTTGAAGACGTATTCACATCAACGTGTCAACTGGTCAGCGCATCACTGTCTTGCATGCTCTCTGGTAGAACGAAGCAGATTGTATTCACGTCAATGGTATGCAAGAGCAAGACAGGGATGCGTACCGCTTGCTTCAAGGGGGTAGCTTGCCATGGTGGAGTATTCTGCAGTTTAACCATCTTTTCTCTCAAGGATTTATTATAGATTCCAAATCAACATCATTGTTAGATAATACATGTACATGTATGTCATCATAATATTGTTTATTTTCAGGCTCGGGTACATGAAATCCAGACAGATCCAGCCACATACTGTAATGATCCTGATGGTAAGTTTATAATTAGACAGTAGTCAGTTTACATGATGTTAAAATCATCAGCACATATAGGCACGCATACATACATTTATCATATTGACCCCCGTATTTCCCGACTCGCGCTCTCTTTAAACCATGGGAAAAAGTCACGTGATGGGGTCCAGATGTGATGGCGTAAGCCAGTCCAGAAAAAGCTGTCCAGACCAACCTAAAATGTTGTCTGTTTCTGCGTACTATATTTATTTGTTTTACAGGCTTTTTTCATCCCTTTTTGTAACAAAAAACTGGGTCATATGATAAAATGCTTATTGACTGAGTTAGGTTGCTGCGCTCGTTCCGTATGGCACAACCTTGAGCCAAATATTTTCGCGTCTGGCCCTCCCACTCAGTCAATAAGTACACAGTATGATGACAGATTATCAATTACTTAAATACCAGCAGATGAGCCACACCTCAAGATTGCTAATCACCAAATGCTTTCCTCACTGTTACCTCATTTGCTTCGTCATATAAACAACTAGCATCTGCCATTATTACAGTGTGTATAAAGATCCTCAAACTTGACAAAGTTTAGGTCCATCTGAAGCAAACACTATACACTGTACAACCAGGGGGTGGACTCTGATGTGAAATGGGTGGGGATGATTGTCGTTTTAGGGACATAAATTATGGTTTTTGGTATCACTTACATGTAGGGTGTTCACAACGGTATCATTTAGAATTGCACGCGAGGAAATCAAAAACACCATCATACTGTTTTGATGTCTGGTCTGTTTTAGAATGGCATTTGTTAGGGGTCAAATAAAGTTTAATCCACACCCAAATTGGTCTCCTTTAGGGATTTGATTCAAATTTTTCGATGATCATCCCCGCCCCTTTCACATGGGAGTACCCACCCCCCACCACCACCCCCACCCCCACTGTACATAGCATAAAAAGTTTGAATACCAAAATGTTAAAATCGTTATTTATATTCTTTGTTTGTCTATCATGAATTACATGTATAGTATTCATGGCCGCATCAAATTCTTGTAACTTTCTAGGTCATCCTGCTCACTTTGAGGACTGGTGTAGAGGGTTTGACCTTGAGCATTGCAAAGCTGACATTTCAGAGCTACTTGTTAATAAACCAGAAATAAGGTCTTTATATACAAAATTGGTGAGTTTGCTGAAAGAAATAACAGTTTCAGTTGTTTTTTTTTTGCATTATTTAAGTTTTGGTAAAAAGAGGGTCACTTATTTGAAAGGGACACTTATTTGAGAGGGGCACTTTTTTCACTGAGAGGGGCACTTATTTGAGAGGGGCATTTATTTGAGGGGGGCACTTATTTGAGGAGGTGCTCATTATTAATGTATGATCACAGAATGTTGATCATTGTCTTTCTCTTTACTGTATTAACCCTTTAATCTTCTTATTAGATGGACTGAGAATGTGAGGGGGGAGGGGTGGTGGGCACTTATTTGTGAGGGGTGCTTATTTCCAATTTTCCCCAAAAGGGTGGGTGCTTATTTGAGGGGGCTCTTATTAGAGCATGGGCACTTATTTGAGGAAATACAGCATTTGTCCTTGACTACCAAATGGATTTGATCTGTGTGCCGTATTCTACAGTATACACCTATTTCAAAAAACGTTGGCATCTGAAATCTGAATCTGAATCTGTGACCTAAAAACACTAGTAGCCACACTTTTCGCCAACGCAGGTCTTCACCTAAAGGTCGTGTAGGCATATTCCAGTAATTACAAGAAAGATCACAACTTATACCCACAATAATAATAAGATTTCAGATTCAGATTTCAGATTCAGATGTCAGATGCCAACGTTTTTTGAAATAGGTGTATACCTAAATACACTGATAGCCCACCCAATACATACAGAGACTGTACTCTGATTGTGATTATAATATACATGTGTGGTATATGTATTGATAGGTACCTTCAGCTATCACCCACTCCCTCTTCTGGACTCATTATTTTTACAAGATACATAGATTTGAACAGGTATGCAATAGATCTTCAATATGAAATGCTAACAATTAACAGTATTGTTTAACAGTTCACTAAATTCTGAAAAGATACAGTAGTAGACAGTACATTCTCATTCAGCAGTGACTGTAGGCTTGTATAGTCATTTGATAGAGTCGTTTTTTGTGTGAGTTGGAAATTAACAGTATGGTGCCATGTCGTATTGAAAGAGTTTGATTGGATGAGATGCATCTGCACACTTTTTGATTGGTTCAGAAAGGAAGCCATTTGAGTGTCACGGTACCGTAGGTTTCCCACTCATACGAAAACGACTCTCTGCACCTTAAAGTGCAACTAACCCCTATGAGATTGTTTAAAAAATATATTCAATATATATGCTGAATAGTTGGTGGATTCAGTATTTTGTGATTTGAGCCTTGCGTTTATGAGTTATAGAGGTTTGAAATCTCAATATATGCAAATTTGATGACGTCTACTAAGGAATCATTTATTATACAAAAACGCCCTTGTGCTGATTATTGACATTTGAAAACTTACATAATATTTTCACAGTCTTTATGAATGATTTTATTTGATTTTGCCCATCTAAAAAAATAAGCTCTTCCTGAAAAAGTCTAAATAAGTTATGGCAAATTCCTTAGTAGACGTCATCAAATTTGCATATTGAGGTTTCAAACCTCTATAACTCATAAACGCAAGGTTCAAATCACAAAATACTGAACCCACCAACTATTCAGCTTATATTGAATAGATTTTTAAAACAATCTCACAGGGGTTAGTTGCACCTTAATAATATTGACAGTACATCTGTTGTTGTATTCCTGTGTTAGCAAGAGAAACGAAAAGCAGCACTAGTTGAAAGAGCAAATAAAATGGAGGAAGAGGATATTGGCTGGGATGATGAAGGTATTGTAATAAGTATTGTTGCTGTTGATGCTGACTATGCTGACTATGGTGATGATGATGATGATGATGATGATGATGATATCAGAGTGATTGATGATAAATGTGATTGATGATAAAGAAGACACATGGGTCGACATTTCACACAATGTTGTCAGCAATGATGCAATTTAATACATGTGTATCCACCTCTGCAGTTTGTTGCATGAAATATTGCAGAAGTAGGATTACACTGTGCTTTAATAAGCTTTGTCACAACAATAATTGCAGGGGTGGACACTAGTCTGATTTTTCAGATGGCTCATGTGTCATATGCTTCGCTCCCTCCCCAAAGGGAGCGAAGCGTATGACACATGAGCCGTCTGAAAAATCAGGCTAGGGTTAACACATGCTGCAATCATATTGCCAGCAATATTGCATGCAATGTTCCACCATGTACATTTACCTGTACCTTTAGAGCAGTCTCCATCACAACCGATTTTACAGCACATTCTGTGACCAGCCTAAAACTGGCTGTGTAGGCGATGTGGCCTAATTTTAAAAACAAGTGAAATTCCTTTAATCTTTATCCTTATTGGATACAATGTGCATCCAATCTAGATAGCACATAGACACACCCTATGTATGTATGCTGCCATAGAACAACAGCAGTGACATTAATAGATGTGCTATAGTTACAGTAGTTACATATAGTCTGAATTAGATGTAATTGTAGACACATTTTGTTTTCACATGCACTGTAGATGAATCCTCTGAAATAGAAGACGGCTCCTTGAAAGGTCATTTGTCAATCATTCATAAGCCATCCTGTACACCAAGTGGCTCAGTAGACGATGAACACCTTATTACCTCACCTATAACTACTGATACACAAGTTAAGGAGCAACATGAAGAAAGAGGAGGAGAAAGAGAGATTCATTCTGATAATCTTGAAAAACAAGAAAGAGAAGAAGAAACACATATCAACAAAACTGTTACAAAACAAGAAAATGTTGACCAAGAATTCGAGCATGTCAAGACACAAGCAGAAACACCAACAGAAACCAACCTTGATGAGGTTAAAGGTACTAGTGATGTTTGTAGCTTGCTCTATCACATCAAACTTCCTCTCGTTGGTCTTCCTGTGGTCCATAGTAAAATGACGTCACTTTATAGAATGACGTAATATCACCCGGTACTCTGGTCTAAATGTACTCAGGAATAAAACTAGAGCTAGTTTTTTAATCACTTCACTTCATTCATTTTACAAGTATATTTATGACATTCTTTTGTCAGTTGTCTATTATTACTATTGTTATTGTTGTTGTTGTTGTTGTGAAGGCTTTGTGAAAAATAGCTTTATAAAATTATCATTATATTTTAGTCCACCATTGTAAATCAATCGAAAACGAGCCAGTCCCCACAGAGCAAACGAATGCCCCAAGCACTGACGACGTACCACGTGAATCAAGTACCCCTAACCCTTGTCTACAGCAGACCCCAACTAAACATAAGCGAACCACCTCGAATGCTGAAAGCGAAGGAAAGGATGATCTTAATCGAGAGAATAGTTCCAATAGTTCTGTGGACAGCTCGTGGTCCAAGTTAAGCAATGAAGAATTAAAGCAAAACAACGACAAGAAAAGTTCTATTGGTGAGAATCTTAGTACATTATTGGGCCATTACCCCTCCTCATCTCTTCCCTTCCCTTCATTATTCATTCGTTATTACCCCTGTTTTTACCTTATTAACTGAGTTGATACATGAAATTTAGGTGAAACCAATGTCCAATCTGAATGCCCCCCCCCCCCCCCCCCCCCCCCCCCCCCCCCCACCCCACCACCCCCTTTGCAAAACCTATGGATCAGCCCCTGGTTAACCATATGTGTTCAATATACAAACATCTTGCGCGTTCTGGCGTTAGAGTATAAATTACAATGACAAGCCGATTGCTTCAAAGACAACAGTGAAGTATTTTCTGTATTAACAGTGATAATTAGGTGTCCCTAATATCTCCTGATTTATCGATGTTAGGTCGACAAGATATTCCAAGACCCGGACACTCACCGTCACACAGTGAGGTATCGTCGTCAAGCGTTGTTGTCGTACCTCCAATTACTGACAAAGACGTAGACTGGGTTGATGATGATGATGATGATGATTTAGACTTTGGTGATGACGTCAATGAGGGTGATTCCAAAAAAGTCGATTCCAAAGTACCCGATGATGACGTAAGTATGCTGAGCAGGCTCAGTCATGCCCGTAATATCGTCAGTGTTGGCGATGTTGGCGTGAATATAATTACAGTCAGCCAGGCTGCGTAAAATCGATATTCATCAACGTTTTTGTACTCGTTTCTAGGATGACGACTGGGAGACCTGGGAATAGTTACGCTCTCTGGTACTAAAGGTTCTACTAACACATGGACCGCAATGATTATTATCACATAGTCGCTGCTTTGGTAATACACAACGAATATTCAGAAATCATACAGAATATACGCGGTAATAAATATACTGACTAATAAACATGAAACCGCTGAGTTGCCTGCAGGCTCGTCTAATGTTTCTCAAATCTGTTACAACAAAACAACAAGTCTTTATTGGCACCTTATTTAATGACAATGAGAAAATTATCGACATAATACCATAAAAGTACAAATTACTCCTAACTTTCTCGCGAAATTTGTAATTTCACATGTGAAATTTCACTGTTGCCATGGTGATACTTCTTCCTCCTAAAGCAAAAATGGCGTCGTTCTTTTTCTACCGTAATTTGTACTTTATGGTATTAGTTGGATAAATTTCACGCGTGTTTGTCAAAACGGAGTAATTTCCCGAGACTTTCGGCGATTACTAATCACTTGAAACCAAAAGTAGAGAAACCTATTTAGAGTAGCATAAAATGGCAAAATAAGATATAGTTATTAGAAACGGTTATTTGGGTTGATTTATATTTACAAATTGGAAGTCATTAATATAATAAAGAAATTACAATAAACTGATTCATATTGATCTAACTAGACCGAGTAATATAATAGTATGAATATTGAGGACTCGCGGCTCGGCAAATATCCACCCTATTCACCTCCACTTCGGGGGATAATTGTTTTAGTATTTACCAAATCAGTTGGATAAAAAATGTAGCTGTAGCTGTAGCTGTAGCTGTAGCTGTAGCTGTAGCTGTAGCTGTAGCTGTAGCTGTAGCTGTAGCAGTAGCTGTAGCTGTAGCAGTAGCTGTCACTGTAGCAGTAGCTGTAGCAGTTATAGCTGTAGCAGTAGCTGTAGCAGTAGCTGTAGCAGTAGCTGTAGCAGTAGCTGTAGCAGTAGCTGTAGCAGTAGCTGTAGCTGTTGCAGTAGCTGTAGCAGTAGCTGTAGCAGTAGCTGTAGCTGTAGCAGTTATAGCTGTAGCAGTAGCAGTAGCTTGTAGCAGTAGCTGTAGCTGTAGCAGTAGCTGTAGCAGTAGCTGTAGCTGTAGCAGTAGCAGTAGCTGTAGCAGTAGCTGTAGCAGTTATAGCTGTAGCAGTAGCTGTAGCTGTAGCTGTAGCTGTAGCTGTAGCTGTAGCTTGTAGCTGTAGCTGTAGCTGTCACTGTAGCTGTAGCTGTAGCAGTAGCTGTAGCTGTAGCAAAACGAGACGCCATTTTGAATCTCGTCCCAAAACAGTGAATAGCCAAGGATATGCCGAGTTATGGGAGCCAATCAAAACGCGCCAAAATTGCTATCCACTGATTTGGTAAATACTAAAACAATATAGTATTCATAATCATATATTTTGTAATTTAATCTTAGATCAATATATACTATTCCATGTTTATGGACCTATAAATCTTAAATTAAATGTTTCATAATAATAAGTTCCAATACGAGGTAAATAAAATGCATTTTTTTGAACTTAATCTTGTGTTATAGTTCTAATAATAAATTATCAAAATAATTGAAAAAAACACTGAATAGATTCGGAATAAATTGTACAAGATTTCACACAAAGGACGTGAAAATAGCGAGATGAAATTTAGAAGAATTAATAAAATTTACAAGCAACACGGAAATAAATAGATAAAATATATATATAAATAAATAGAAACTAGGGGCGTTTACCATTTACCCGGAAAACCCGGAAATTCCGGTTGGAAAAACAAATGGTATGTGTCATTCCGATCGGAAAGTTCCTGAAAACTCGGTCTAGCGATTGAAGTAATCCACTTTTCCCGCTCTTTTCGGTTTTTCGGCCGAAGACGCGTGTACCATTAGACCGAGTTTTCCGGAACTTTCCGATCGGAATGACACACCTTTAATAGGTCACAGTAATATACTTTTCTCGGCTGCAGAATATAAAATCCCTCCCTGGCTTTTAAATACTTGATTGTGAAATGTATCATCATTAATAAACAGAAATTCGTGTCAATTATGAAATAATTCCAAACGCACATATCAATTAGCGTTCATCACAAGTCATTAGAGAGATTTATCAAACACGACGCCAGACTCGTACCCAGTCACTTATCGTACTTGTAATGTGGGCGCGCTTTGCTAGCTACTTCCCAAGCGCCTTTGCACGCTGCCCAGTCCGGTTTCTCCCTTTCCACGGTAAGTAACGACTGGGTACGAGTGACGCGATGCGAGAGACGAATATATCACATTTTTTCATTAGCGGACTACCGTGACAACTCTTTATGACGTTGAGGACGTCAACGGTCATTTTCACAGTTATTCGTCAGCGCGTGCGCCCACAGGCAGCCCAGCCATTGCTTCTGAGGCTACTAATTATAATAAATAAAAATATATTTGCGTCTTTTTTGATGGGTTTCCTGTGGTAGAGCACGCGCGCGCAATATGTATTATAGATGACGTACACCATTCGCGAGAACTTTACGTGCAAGACTGAGAACGTAATATCACAGGCAGCCCAACCATTCCATTTGAGGCTACTAAATAATTCAATATACACATTGCTGCGGGCGCGTCCCGCAGGATGCACACAGGGATCCCAACATTATACATTTGTATGCACAGGGAACCCAATATAATACGTATCGCGCGCGCGCACTACCACAGGAAACCCATCAAAAAAAGACGCGTGCATGCAAATATATTTTTTAATAATTATAAATAGCCTCAGAAACAATGGTTGGGCTGCCTGTGGTAATATATGTTTTATCATGCTGTCGATGCCCCCAGCTCTACATCGGGGAAACCGGTAGAAGGATAAGAGAACGTTTTGTCGAACATCTCCGTAGTATAAGCAAACAGACTCCCGGTTTTCCCGTTGCAGAGCATTTTAGCACAGGTGGTCATTCAATCAGGGATATCAGAGTGAGGGGACTTAAGCTCTGCCATGGTTCTGCACTGCAGCGGAAACAGACAGAAATGGAACTGGTTTATAAACTAGGAACATTACAACCTCGCGGAATGAACATTAATTTTCATTATATATAAATTTTATAGCTTGTACACTCTTAATTTCAATTTCACTATAAATTCGATCCTTGTTAGTCAGCGCGCGCGCCTTTAATTAAAATCACCGGTTGATCACACTGATGAAGGGCTATGCCCGAAACTTCTGTTAAAAATACAATTGACACTTTGAAGAAATTTGTTACCATTGTTTTATCTAAAAAGTACAGTGTCATGCATCTCCAAGAACTTCTAGTTCATTTTTTTATATCATACATTTCTATACATTTCTATGCATTTCGCGCGCGCGCTCTCTACCACAGGAAACCCATCATAAAAGACGCGCGCATGCAAATATATTTTTCTTTATTGTAATTAGTAGCTTCCAATGGTTGGGCTGCCTGTGACGCGCCTTCCTCTTTCATTACGACATATACGGTACTTCGTATCTCTTTTCAATAACATTATCCATGGTTCCTATGTATCTATCCCATCCTTCCTTCTCTCCTTCAATCAACTCATGCATCCATCTATCCACCATTCCTTCCATCCGTTTATCCATTTCATCACTCCATCCATTCAGCCATTTATTTATCGATCTAGTCTAGTAACACCTTACTGAAAAACGAGGTACTTTTACTCACTTGTCTGACTTCCGCGGTTCGATATGAAGTCAACACAGCATTTGGTTCTCATAGCAGCAAATAATTATTTTGTGTGACTCCAATCTACTTATCGATATTCCTATAATAACGGCTAAGCGGTTATTATTATTATTATTAATAATAATTTGTTTAAATATTTAGTTCTTTAAAACTCTAAATTTACAAATATTAATCTCGACATTTTGAAAGGAAGGAAAAGACAAGAAAAAAAATCGGTCAGAAAAAAGTGTTCAGTGGTCTCCAGGAGAGTCGATTCGGGTCCGCTGGCGTCGAGGTCCAGCGTATTTCCAGAGAGCTACGTTAGTCACTAAATTTCCATAACAATAACCGTTACACGATAGACTACTAAATTTACCCTCGAAATCCATCGGAAGTACAGATAGCTGAAGTAGTACGGGGCAGTCATTTAGGACTAGGATACGACTGTTCCCTCCCTCTTTGACTACTACGCTGATTGTGTACTACCCGATAGCGCGGATGAGGTCGAAACCTTCGTCCTATACGTAACATACGGTGACTCAGCATTTAAGTCTGGGTGTATGGTCGATTTTTAGTGTTTTGCATAGATTTTCCTATGTGGCGCGCGGGTTCGAGTCACTGTCCGGTGAACCCGAATTTTTTTTTTTAGACTCTGGGTTTTATTTCTTCGGTAAATGAATTTTTTTGTCTTTTACATTCTGTTTTTTCTTTTTTGCTTCGGTAAAGTTTATTTTTAAATGATTTATTTTTTAGTTTAGTTTCTGTTTTTTTCTTCGGTAAAGTTGATTTTTACTATATTTTATTTTCCTCTTAGTTTCTGTATTTTTTTTCCGATAGAATTTCGACAATTTATTTCTCGGAGGCACGGACCGAGATGTATTACTTTATTTTATTTATTTTATTGACTTCGCCTATGATACATGTATATATGCAAGAACAAGATAAATTACAAGTAGGCAGGGCAACCACAACAGCTTGAACAATTACTGTGGACCCAAAGAACTAGATAAATGCTATGATTATAAACATAAAAATTATACTAGGAGCAGCAGGTCAGACGGCGATCAAGGCTGCGTCCTGTATTACATTTAATACAAACTGATTTCCAAGTCCGAGGATTGTCGGACATGTACAAATTATTTAATGCATGTTTTGTAATAGCTATGGACTCCTGGTAATAGTTATAAAGTTGGCTTAGATGTTTCCAGTGTTAGTGACTTGTGTCTGATAGAGTCTGGTAGGGTAATCCAAACTCTGCTGACTCGTATAAAAAATAAGCGTTGATATGTTAGGGTTCTATTCTCTTTCGCTTCGCTCAGCCGAATAGAAAACGTTTCATATTTAAGTGATAACGACAATACAAGTTGGAGGGTAGCCATCCAGCAAATCAGTGTTTATTGGTGTTCAAAGTATAGGGTAATAGTGTACAATGGAGAGTTGATAGACCGATAACTAGTTACAAGTTAACGAGTATATGAATAAACGAGGGCTGTTTAAATGTGTAACTGACACGGTAAAACTAGAACTAAATGAGTGTAATTGCGGGAAAAGCAAACTAAGGGACTGGCAGAAACGTAACAACAGAACTACTGACTGAAATACACTGGAAGCGTCAAGTGACGAATACACTTGAAGGAGTGGTATATAAGACTAATATTGGTCCCATGGGGGACACACCGCATAGCGGCGGGCATGCCTTAAGCACAACAACATGAAAAACATGTAATCACGGAACTAATCATGCCCGACATGCAGCATGATTTCCCGTTTTATGTAGTTTTGATTAAAGTCGTTTCCCTCCCCGACCTACAGGCAAAATGTGTTAACTATTTTAGTTATAAATCCCGATATCCTGCCGGGTCCATTCCACCAAACCTACATTATGGTGTATTGAGAGGTAGGTTCAGTAATATGTCTATACCAGTAACCTTTACCTAGTGCGCAATTTCATAATTCCATTCCACCAAACCTACATTATGGTGTATTGAGAGGTAGGTTCAGTAATATGTCTATACTAGTAACCTTTACCTAGTGCGCAATTTATAATTCCATTCTACCAAACCTACATTATGGTGTATTGAGAGGTAGGCTCAGTAAATATGTCTATACCAGTAACCTTTACCTAGTGCGCAATTTATAATTCCATTCCACCAAACCTACATTATGGTGTATTGAGAGGTAGGTTCAGTAATATGTCTATACTAGTAACCTTTACCTAGTGCGCAATTTATAATTCCATTCCACCAAACCTACATTATGGTGTATTGAGAGGTAGGTTCAGTAATATGTCTATACCAGTAACCTTTACCTAGTGCGCAATTTATAATAATTCACTAATGAAAACTAGGCTAAGATCGCAAACGTCTTGTATCAGTCATGGTTCGTAGTGCGCGAATACATCAACACACGAGGTTCCATGATTGTCAGACTCTGCAGTATTACGGAGATCCTCACCAAACCACACCCTAAATTGCTGGCGTGGTACAACGCTCATTGAAGGGCTAAATCCAGGAAGGTTTAGTTCGGGGTCATTGCCACTGATACCCGGCAATGTATATGAATAATACCCATTCAATGAGGCAATAGGAGGGGTCAGTACTTTGTTGAGGCTGTCTGTAATGATCGTATCAAGGCGACTGCCTGAAGTTCCCCAATTCGCCGAGGTTGCGGGGTAAGGACCGACTTTTCCAGAGACGTGGACAAGCTTGAATGACTTGATTTGACCAGCATTGGCTGTGTAGAAAACACCGTACTTGTTACCTTTCGCTGAGAAACACACCGGATTGGTGTTCACCTTTAGAAATTCTAAAATGTAAAGCGAGTTCACGTTGTTCAGTGTGATGTTGTTGGGGGAAGAGGAACTGGAGGGCGCACCGTATATCGTGCGTGTACACCATTTCATGAAGGGGCGTAGACAGGCATTGCCTATCTTGAGTTCGTATTGAAGGCTATTACCATGCCACTTACCGCATCTCTTGCCGATGTTGTTTGCCGTACAGTTGCATTGGTATCCACTGGTCAGCGGTCGACACGTTCCTCCATTTCTACACGGTTCATCTTGGCAAGAGTTCTGGAAAAGAAGAATTTAAATAACTATAATAGACCATGATGCTTTGTGGGGTATGGATCTCCCTCCAATGGAATTACGCGTGTTGAGATCGCGAGTTCGAATCCCAGCTCATGCTCGAGGATCCAGCGGTTTTTGCTTGCCCGACGCTGCAATGACTTCGGAGCGCCGGGTAAGTCCTTCATATATGGTACATTATGGTGGTCCATAGTCATTATCTATATACAATAATCCGTATTGTTAGGTACATTCTTAATGTTTTGCTTACTATAAGATGTTACAATACGATAAAAATATGATAGAACGAGGCATACATAATAAAAATGTACCATATGAGAGAACGAGGCATACATAATAAAAATGTACCATATGAGAGAACGAGACAAATATAATACAAATGTACCATATATCAGAAGGATTGACCGAGCGTCGGGCAAAAACCGCTGGATCCTCGAGCGTCTCGAGTATGATCCCAGCTCGGTCGTCTTTCTTTTTCTCTCCTTTTTCCCCCTTTCTTTCTTCTTAAAAAAATCTCTATTACTCGACTAAAGCCGGTTTGTTTCGCATGAATCATAAGTTTATCACTGACCATTTGAAACTGGACAAATGTATATATATAGGTTAGGGATTTCGTTCCCCTGATAAACCGAGTGTTTCTCATTTTCACAGAAGAGGGAGGGGAGCAAGGAGAGTGGTTGGGGAGGGGTGGTCGACGGGGATAGGTCATGGCAGGAGCCCATAAGTAGGAGCATCCATGCTACATATTTGGTCTATGGCACGGCGTTTGAACAAGTTTGGCTATTTTTAGAACACGATTTCTCGAAATTGACCAATCATTGTGCACTTCCGGTTTTATTTGCAGCAACTCGTTTTATTTGCAGCAAGTCGTTTTATTTGCAGCAAGTCGTTTTATTTGCAGCAAGTCGTTTTATTTGTAGCAACTCGTTTTATTTGCTGCAACTCGTTTTATTTGCAGCAAGTCGTTTTATTTGCAGCAAGTCGTTTTATTTGCAGCAAGTCGTTTTATTTGCAGCAAGTCGTTTTATTTGTAGCAACTCGTTTTATTTGCTGCAACTCGTTTTATTTGCAGCAAGTCGTTTTATTTGCAGCAACTCGTTTTATTTGTAGCAAGTCGTTTTATTTGCTGCAACTCGTTTTATTTCCTGCAACTCGTTTTATTTGCAGCAAGTCGTTTTATTTGCAGCAAGTCGTTTTATTTGTAGCAACTCGTTTTATTTCCTGCAACTCGTTTTATTTCCTGCAACTCGTTTTATTTGCTGCAACTCGTTTTTATTTGCTGCAACTCGTTTTATTTCCTGCAACTCGTTTCATTTGCAGCAACTCGTTTTATTTGTTGAAACTCGTTTTATTTGTTGCAACTCGTTTTATTTCCTGCAACTCGTTTTATTTGCAGCAACTCATTTTATTTGTTGAAACTCGTTTTATTTGTAGCAACTCATTTTATTTGTTGAAACTCGTTTTATTTGTAGCAACTCGTTTTATTGTTGAAACTCGTTTTATTTCCTGCAACTCGTTTTATTTGCAGCAACTCATTTTATTTGTTGAAACTCGTTTTATTTGTAGCAACTCGTTTTATTTGTTGAAACTCGTTTTATTTGCAGCAACTCGAAGATCGTTTTATTTCCTGCAACTCGTTTTATTTGCAGCAACTCATTTTATTTGTTGAAACTCGTTTTATTTGTTGCAACTCGTTTTATTTGCTGCAACTCGTTCTATTTGTTGAAACTCGTTTTATTTGTTGCAACTCGTTTTATTTCCTGCAACTCGTTTTATTTGCAGCAACTCATTTTATTTGTTGAAACTCGTTTTATTTGTAGCAACTCATTTTATTTGTTGAAACTCGTTTTATTTGTAGCAACTCGTTTTATTTGTTGAAACTCGTTTTATTTGCTGCAACTCGTTTTATTTGCAGCAACTCATTTTATTTGTTGAAACTCGTTTTATTTGCTGCAACTCGTTTTATTTGCAGCAAGTCGTTTTATTTGCAGCAACTCGTTTTATTTGTAGCAACTCGTTTTATTTGCTGCAACTCGTTTTATTTCCTGCAACTCGTTTTATTTGCAGCAAGTCGTTTTATTTGCAGCAAGTCGTTTTATTTGTAGCAACTCGTTTTATTTCCTGCAACTCGTTTTATTTGCAGCAACTCGTTTTATTTGCTGCAACTCGTTTTATTTGCTGCAACTCGTTTTATTTCCTGCAACTCGTTTTATTTGCAGCAACTCGTTTTATTTGTTGAAACTCGTTTTTATTTGTTGCAACTCGTTTTATTTCCTGCAACTCGTTTTATTTGCAGCAACTCATTTTATTTGTTGAAACTCGTTTTATTTGTAGCAACTCATTTTATTTGTTGAAACTCGTTTTATTTGTAGCAACTCGTTTTATTTGTTGAAACTCGTTTTATTTCCTGCAACTCGTTTTATTTGCAGCAACTCATTTTATTTGTTGAAACTCTCGTTTTATTTGTAGCAACTCGTTTTAATTTGTTGAAACTCGTTTTATTTGCAGCAACTCGAAGATCGTTTTATTTCCTGCAACTCGTTTTATTTGCAGCAACTCATTTTATTTGTTGAAACTCGTTTTATTTGTTGAAACTCGTTTTATTTGCTGCAACTCGTTCTATTTGTTGCAACTCGTTTTATTTGTTGCAACTCGTTTTATTTCCTGCAACTCGTTTTATTTGCAGCAACTCATTTTATTTGTTGAAACTCGATTTATTTGTAGCAACTCATTTTATTTGTTGAAACTCGTTTTATTTGTAGCAACTCGTTTTATTTGTTGAAACTCGTTTTATTTCCTGCAACTCGTTTTATTTGCAGCAACTCATTTTATTTGTTGAAACTCGTTTTATTTGTAGCAACTCGTTTTATTTGTTGAAACTCGTTTTATTTGCAGCAACTCGAGGATCGTTTTATTTCCTGCAACTCGTTTTATTTGCAGCAACTCATTTTATTTGTTGAAACTCGTTTTATTTGTTGAAACTCGTTTTATTTGCTGCAACTCGTTCTATTTGTTGCAACTCGTTTTATTTGTTGCAACTCGTTTTATTTCCTGCAACTCGTTTTATTTGCAGCAACTCATTTTATTTGTTGAAACTCGATTTATTTGTAGCAACTCATTTTATTTGTTGAAACTCGTTTTATTTGTAGCAACTCGTTTTATTTGTTGAAACTCGTTTTATTTCCTGCAACTCGTTTTATTTGCAGCAACTCATTTTATTTGTTGAAACTCGTTTTATTTGTAGCAACTCGTTTTATTTGTTGAAACTCGTTTTATTTGCAGCAACTCGAGGATCGTTTTATTTCCTGCAACTCGTTTTATTTGCAGCAACTCATTTTATTTGTTGAAACTCGTTTTATTTGTTGCAACTCGTTCTATTTTGCCGCAACTCGTTAATTTGCAGAAACAGTTTTTGGTCAATTGCGTGTTCTAAAAATAGCCAAACTTGTTCAAACGCCATGTATTGTAAAGGACAACACCTGCCCGGCTATGGGCGAATCTTGAAAAAAATAAAATAGTAATAATACATGGATAGTGGATGCTCCTACTTATGGGCTCCTGGCCATGGAAAATACTCCAAATTGGCTGCTTGTTCTCCATGGTTGCATCTTGCTATTCTTCAGAGCATATTCAGTACAGTGCGAATCGAAAAACCGTGGGCACCCAGAACTAGTTCATAAATCGTTTATTGTTCGTTGAACAATCAGAAACGACTCTCTAACTTTAGCCTCCTCGATCCGTATGCAAACCGGCCCCTTCTCTGGGAGATGAAACACATCTGATAGAGTTTTAGACTGGTTTCAGAGAGTATTTAGAGTTGCCTGCGAAGGATATCTCTAACTGCAAGAAATTTATGTCACTACTGAATCAGGAAGAATGGATTTGCCTCAGAATATTTCTTGGTGCCCACGACGTTTTTCGATTCGCACTGTAAAAACGGGTACTTAAACGTAACTCAGTACAACTTGAAATGGTTTCAAGCTTATAGAGCATCGAACCTCTGCCTAATTCATACTCACCTCAATGGTGTAGTGATGGTGCATGCTACTGTTCTTGAACTGCAAAGGAAAGCTGTACTTGACGACAGAGAGAAGCTCACACCCAAAGAGATTGTGGAGTTTTTGAGTGGCAAAGTTAAACGACCAACAGTCATAGTGTCGAGTACATGACCATGTACACTCGACGACATTACTGACATTCAAGACAGCAAGAGAAGACACCGATAGTGTCTTGTTGTAGTCAACTGTGAATATTGCGGAGACTTTTCTCTCATCCCAGTTTCGGTGAAAATCATCGGCTGTCGATGTTGATGGTAATATGATTAAAGTGTACAACATTGTTGTAAATAGAATCAGAACCAACTTCATGTTTTGACTTTAATGTGTCGTGTGCTTCAAGAATGACATCTGCTGGTAAAACGGTCCGGCAAGATTTCCAACTGATCAATAATTCAAAATATTCTGGAACATTTTGTAAACAACTTGAATGCCTAAATTTAGACTTGTCGATCTTTTAATTTATATCTGCATTTCAATATCATTTGTAATGAGCATTATTATAAGTAATACCATGACAAGAGGGAAATTAGTGATTCAATTTCCCGCAAGCCGAGGGAGAGTTTGTGGAAGTCCCGACGCCGTAGGCTTGAGGGAAATTGAATCACTAATTTCCCGAATTGTGTATCAGTTTGTAATACCATGATTACCGAGGAAATAAAGTAAAATATAGTTCACTTTGCATAACTTAGAGCAGTACGAACTACAATATTTAGAAATTGTGATGCTTTGTTTCATTTGTACAACGATCGAGTATTTTTAGTCAGTTTAGGAATATTTAATCGTCATTTTGGTCACAAATCATGGCGGAGAGTTGTTTTGCCTTTGTAAAAGAGGCTGAAGTTGTCCAAGGGGAAGTGCCCGAAAATGCGAAAAAAAACAACTTCATGGTGTGCTAACGTTTAGTAAGCAATGGGAAAAGGCAAGAAATAAAGAGTTCCAAGATTTTAGTCCAGAAAATAAAATAATTCCGGTCTTTGCATATGCGCTGTAGACTCTTGAGTAATAATAATATATAATAATAATAATAATAATAATAATAATAATAATAATAATAATAATAATAATAATAATAATAATAATAATAATAATAATAATAATAATAATAATAACGGTTTATTGGACAATATATCCACAGAGTGGCTCTTCACTTGTCCACTAATCTAAACTATCTACAATATCTTAACTTATCTTAACTTGGAGTAGAGCCAGCTTTCAGGTTAAACGTAATTCGGACAGACTACTCTGTCCAAGGTCCCAGTGATTGTTATATGAGGGACAAACTGGCGGGGAAATTAGACAATGGATTTCTGCATTGTCTTACTAAATTTACCGGTCGGAAAATTGGAGAAGGGAGATTTAGTGGTTTGTATGTCCCTGGAAGGACAAAGGAAACCGAGGCGCCTCATGGTATTAATAGGCTAATAGTAGTATAGTAGGCACCGATAAATCCAAGTAATGAGCAAAAAAGGATGGCTGAGCAAAGGATGAGCAAAATAATGAGCAAAATAATGAGCAAAATATAAATGAGCAAAATAATGAGCAAAATGAGCTGCATTAATTTATTAATTGTGTATTTCTGGGCATACAGTTTAATAATTAATGAAAGTGTGATGCAAAAAGTTAAAACATGTTTACTTTGGATATTTCAGCTACGAACTGTAGCCATCAACGTTGATTGATATCCAAAGTACACATGTTATAGCTTCTTGTATTCACTTTCATTAAGTTTTTATCATGTTTATATTGAAATGATAAGTTGAATGCAACTTAGAAAAGCTTGAAAACTAAATAACTAATTAGTACTAAATAGCACTAATGAAACAATAGAAAACAATAGAAATAGCACTATTTAGTACTATTTAAGGTTAGTAGAGTGCAATTTAGAAAAGTGTGAAATAGTACTAATTTTATATAGTACTAAATAGTGCTATTTCTATTGTTTTTCTATTGTTTCATTAGTGCTATTGAGTACTAATTAGTTATTTAGTTTTCAAGCTTTTCTAAATTGCACTCTTCGACATGAAGTGCTTTATAGTAAACTAAAGATATTTACATAAGTACGAATTTATCCTCTCAACACACGTAATTCTATTAGGGAGATAACTATTTCTCCCTACCCCCACTCTCCCCAGTCATCCTCTCAACACACGTAATTCTATTAGGGAGATAACTATTTCTCCCCACCCCCACTCTCCCCAGTCATCCTCTCAACACACGTAATTCTATTAGGGAGATAACTATTTCTCCCCACCCCCACTCTCCCCAGTCATCCTCTCAACACACGTAATTCTATTAGGGAGATAACTATTTCTCTCCACCCCCACTCTCCCCAGTCATCCTCTCAACACACGTAATTCTATTAGGGAGATAACTATTTCTCCCCACCCCCACTCTCCCCAGTCACCTCTCAACACACGTAATTCTATTAGGGAGATAACTATTTCTCTCCACCCCCACTCTCCCCAGTCATCCTCTCAACACACGTAATTCTATTAGGGAGATAACTATTTCTCTCCACCCCCACTCTCCCCAGTCATCCTCTCAACACACGTAATTCTATTAGGGAGATAACTATTTCTCCCCACCCCCACTCTCCCCAGTCATCCTCTCAACACACCTAATTATATCAGAGAGAACTATTTCTCCCCCCCCTCACTCTCCCCAGTCATCCTCTCAACACACGTAATTCTATTAGAGAGATAACTATTTCTCCCCACCCCTACTCTCCCCAGTCATCCTCTCAACACACGTAATTCTATAGAGAGATAACTATTTCTCCCCACCCCCACTCTCCCCAGTCATCCTCTCAACACACGTAATTCTATTAGGGAGATAACTATTTCTCCCCACCCCCACTCTCCCCAGTCATCCTCTCAACACACGTAATTCTATTAGGGAGATAACTATTTCTCCCCACCCCTACTCTCCCCAGTCATCCTCTCAACACACGTAATTCTATTAGAGAGATAACTATTTCTCTCCCACCCCACTCTCCCCAGTCATCCTCTCAACACACGTAATTCTATTAGGGATATAACTATTTCTCCCTACCCCCACTCTCCCCAGTCATCCTCTCAACACACGTAATTCTATTAGGGAGATAACTATTTCTCCCCACCCCCACTCTCCCCAGTCATCCTCTCAACACATACGTAATTCTATTAGGGAGATAACTATTTCTCCCCACCCTCACTCTCCCCAGTCATCCTCTCAACACACGTAATTCTATTAGAGAGATAACTATTTCTCCCCACCCCACACTCTCCCCAGTCATCCTCTCAACACACGTAATTCTATTAGAGAGATAACTATTTCTCCCCACCCCTACTCTCCCCAGTCATCCTCTCAACACACGTAATTCTATTAGAGAGATAACTATTTCTCCCCACCCCCACTCTCCCCAGTCATCCTCTCAACACACGTAATTCTATTAGAGAGATAACTATTTCTCCCCACCCCCACTCTCCCCAGTCATCCTCTCAACACACGTAATTCTATTAGGGAGATAACTATTTCTCTCCACCCCCACTCTCCCCAGTCATCCTCTCAACACACGTAATTCTATTAGGGAGATAACTATTTCTCCCCACCCCCACTCTCCCCAGTCATCCTCTCAACACACCTAATTATATCAGAGAGATAACTATTTCTCCCCACCCTCACTCTCCCCAGTCATCCTCTCAACACACGTAATTCTATTAGAGAGATAACTATTTCTCCCCACCCCTACTCTCCCCAGTCATCCTCTCAACACACACGTAATTCTATTAGAGAGATAACTATTTCTCCCCACCCCCACTCTCCCCAGTCATCCTCTCAACACACGTAATTCTATTAGAGAGATAACTATTTCTCCCCACCCCTACTCTCCCCAGTCATCCTCTCAACACACGTAATTCTATTAGGGAGATAACTATTTCTCCCCACCCCCACTCTCCCCAGTCATCCTCTCAACACACCTCATTATATCAGAGAGAACTATTTCTCCCCACCCTCACTCTCCCCAGTCATCCTCTCAACACACGTAATTCTATTAGAGAGATAACTATTTCTCCCCACCCCTACTCTCCCCAGTCATCCTCTCAACACACGTAATTCTATTAGAGAGATAACTATTTCTCCCCACCCCCACTCTGACTTCGTGTCATATTGTTATTCAGTGTAACACGCATGTTTTGTATGTGTTAAACTCTGCAAATAAATCAATACATCGGTTTACAAAAAACTTGACCCCAAAATTAAAGAATAGAAAAGACTGAAAAAGCCAAAAGGGATTTTAATTAACGTGGTAGAAATCAAGGGTTACGGTTATAGGGTTAGGGTTAACTTGGGGTTAGGGTTAGGGTTAGGGTTAGCTTAGGGTTAGGGATAGGGTTAGCTTAGGGTTAGGGTTAGGGTATAAGGCTAAGGGTTCGGGTTACCTTAGGGTTAGGGTTAGCTAAGGATTATGGTTAGCTTAGGGCATTGTGTTAGGTTAGGGTTAGGGTTAGCTTAGGGTTGGGGTTAGCTTAGGGTTGGGGTTAAGGTTATTGTTATCTTATATAGGGTTAGGGTTAGCTTGGGGTGAGGGTTAGCTTAGGGTGAGGGTTCGCTTAGGGTTAGGGTTAGGGCTGTATAGCTGCCACAACTAAGGATCAGTCTGCCTCTCGTTTCTCCGCCCTCCCCTCCCTCTCACCGCCCTGATCTATATAGTGTTTATATAATATTAATAATATTTATTTATTTATTTATATAGCGCTATTTCCGGTAGTCCAATAGCGCTTTACAATGTATATAAAAATAGTAATAATGAATAACCTAACTTAATGCCCTAAGTTAACCATAATCCTTAGCTAACCCTAACCCTAAGCTAAGCTAACCCTAACCCTATAAGCTAACTATAACCCTAAGCTAACCCAATGCCCTAAGCTAACCATAATCCTTAGCTAACTATAACCCTAAGGTTAATTACAATTTGTTTTTCTTTTGGGTCAATGTTTCTTAGTGCGAACAGGTGTTGTAAGTAAGACATAAATCAATAGAAACTAAAAGTCAAACTATTAAGTCTACTTTATTCATCATCAGTTTACTGATTAAGGATTATCTTTTATGCACGAGCCATGTGCTTAGTGCGAGCAAGGCGACTGATGTCTTCTTTGACTCCACCCATTCTACTTCTCAAACGAGTCGGGAACTGGATTCCCCAGCCCTCGCGAAGTGCATTCTCGGACGAGACGATCGAACCTTCGCACCATCCACGGAACGGATTAAATGCTTCTCCAACGACAAAGATGTCCTCCCCAGCGAATGGCCGCTTAGCCCAGGTACTTATATCGACCATTGTGAAGGTAGTTCCTGGCTTTTGGAAATGCCTGTTGATTAAGTGAGATATATAGAATATGGAGCGACCTACAGGGTGGTGGCGTCCTTTGCAGCACAGGGATCCCAAAACAAAGAACGGCTGCAGGGTGGTCGATGCAAGCGCGTATAATCAAGGAGGAGGGGTGTCCTCTCTAGATTTTGATGAGTTGGAAATACTGATCAATCCAGTGACGCAGCCCTTCACCCAGCCCTCATTACAACCTAACTCGGTTACAATATGTCCGAAAACTCCTAGTACAACCCGATTAAACTCCCCAGAGTACAGAGAGGGTCATGTATGTACGCAGTCTAATATACAATCTGATATCTAACTTACCAAGCCGAGTCCCAGTACTGGTACGCAGTATCCAAAGGTGTAGGGATTTTTGTACCAAATTTCGTTTCGAGCGCGCGATGCACTTCGGCATTCAAGAAGTTCTTCTTTAGGTTCGCGATATCCGCCCATCGTCTACTGCACGCGCCGTCAGCATACATGGTATGGAGAACTCCTTCACCATTGGTGCCTTTTCCTCTATAGATATGCAAATAAATACCTCTTATTAACCGAGCGCGAGGTCCGTACGGGAAGTTATGGACCGAGTTTTTTCGCACGGCCTTATGGCCCAAGCCGCGTAGCTCGCGGGCCATAAAAAGCGGGGGAAAACGAGGATCCATAACTTCCTGTACGGACCGAGCAAGCGAGGTTCAGTAAGATATTTATTATATAGCTCTTCCTTACATTTCTGTTCTCAGCGGGCCGTACGGGAAGTTACGGCCCTCTAATTGACCAATATGATCGCGCGTATTATCTGTGCTATATAATAAATATTGCTTATTAAACGAGTATGAGGTCAGTATGGACCGCTAATTGACCAACAATTTGCCATGTTTCTTTGCCATATTATTAATATATGATATTGACCTATATGTGGTGTATAATCGAACCTCTCGTAAGCGACCATGCATGGGATCAACAGGTAGTTTCTTGTGCGATATTTATCGTCTTTTCAAGCTCCTCCTATCAACACCTTATCCCACCATGCATCATATTATCATATTTATTTACACCAACGCACCTATGAGCCATACTTATACCAAGACAGTTACTTTGTGATATGAATTTCTGTCCAGGTTTGACTGGTGCTCCTCCTATCGACATGCATCATATTATCATATTTATTTACACCAACGCACCTATGAGCCATACTTATACCAAGACAGTTACTTTGTGATATGAATTTCTGTCCAGGTTTGACTGGTGCTCCTCCTATCGACATGCATCATATTATCATATTTATTTACACCAACGCACCTATGAGCCATACTTATACCAAGACAGTTACTTTGTGATATGAATTTCTGTCCAGGTTTGACTGGTGCTCCTCCTATCGACACCGTTCCCACCATGCATCATATTATCATATTTATTTACACCAACGCACCTATGAGCCATACTTATACCAAGACAGTTACTATGTGATATGAATTTCTGTCCAGGTTTGACTGGTGCTCCTCCTATCGACACCTTCTCCCACCATGCATCATATTATCATATTTATTTACACCAACGCACCTATGAGCCATACTTATACCAAGACAGTTACTTTGTGATATGAATTTCTGTCCAGGTTTGACTGGTGCTCCTCCTATCGACATGCATCATATTATCATATTTATTTACACCAACGCACCTATGAGCCATACTTATACCAAGACAGTTACTATGTGATATGAATTTCTGTCCAGGTTTGACTGGTGCTCCTCCTATCGACACCTTCTCCCACCATGCATCATATTATCATATTTATTTACACCAACGCACCTATGAGCCATACTTATACCAAGACAGTTGCTTTGCGATATGAATTTCTGTCCAGGTTTGACTGGTGCTCCTCCTATCGACACCTTCCCCCCATCATGCATCATATTATCATATTTATTTACACCAACGCACCTATGAGCCATACTTATACCAAGACAGTTGCTATGTGATATGAATTTCTGTCCAGGTTTGACTGGTGCTCCTCCTATCGACACCTTCTCCCACCATGCACTGGAATACACTGCGGCCCCTTTGAATGCTGGGATAGGCTGAATGGAGTCAAACTCGGCCGTCTTTTGAATCTTCTTGGCGATGGTACCGTTGATCTTTCTAAACTGCACCGGGGGCGTCGCTACCACTAGTTTCTTAGATCTCACTCTCAGACTAGGCGTCAATGCTATGAACATCCCATTCTCCTTTGTCAAGGACTTCACTCCGGTACTGGTGAAGATATGTCCCCCCATAGACTCGACTTTTTGCTTCAAGGTAGCGATAATGGTAGACATCCCGCCTGCCGGTCTGAGGTACTTATCTGAGAGCTTTAGGGTCATCTCAGTGAATTCCAAGTAGGACTTTGGACTGATAAAGTCCGTATAATCCCCCTTGTAGCCGTACAGCTCGGAGAGGTACTCCGCTCCCTCGGGCGTAATCAGATTGGAGAAGTAACTGTCGACTGTCGCGTAATAGCCGGCGTTAGCTACGTGTTCAGGTTTGCAAGCGTAGCTGAGAAGCTGACTGCTCGTCATCTTGCCGAAGAAAGGATGGGCTCTAAGTGTGGGATAAGCTTTCTTGATGTCTTCATGGTTGTTTGCTTTGACGCCTCTGGATTCGATCAGACTTGGTTCCACGAAGCTCCACTCTCTCTGAGTTATCCCAAGCTCTTTTACGAGATTGCTGAAATCCGTCAAAGTAATTTATATATGGTCAATTTTAAGTTAACAAAATATATTCGTCTATTTTTTTTGGGGAAACTTTTATCAGATTACGAATACATTCGTTTTCATATGAGTGTACACTGAGTTTGGAGGGAAAAGGAGGGATCAGTTTTTTCCCGCGGGATCGGTTTTTCTCTCGTTCGACTGAGTCTGGAGGGAAAAGAGGGATCAGTTTTTTCCCGCGGGATCGGTTTTTCTCTCGTTCGACTGAGTCGAGGGAAAAGAGGGACTGTTCACATGTCTTGCTGCTTATTGACGACTCTTAAATAATATTCATAAGCGGGCGGCGCCTCGAATCCAGGAGTTGTTGTTGTTTTGTTTATTCTAATTTCTGCTTTTGTTTTCTATCTCAGAAGTAAGGCTAAGCCCACATATGAATATCATTTAAGAGTCGTCAATATTGCTAGTTTGCGATCAATCAACCATGTCAACTGCTAAATGTAAAACCATAATTGACGACTCTTAAATAATATTCATATGCGGGCGGCGCCTCGAATCCAGGAGTTGTTGTTTTGTTTATTCTAATTTCTGCTTTTGTTTTCTATCTCAGAAGTGAGGCTAAGCCTGCATATATGAATATCATTTAAGAGTCGTCAATACTGAAACTTAGAAGTATTATATACTGGTGGTCGATACTTACATCATGACATTATGTTTCTTGTCGATTCTCCAAGCACCCAGACCTAAAACAACAGGTACAACACATTACCCATGATTCCTTTGGGTCTTGTGAGCAATCATTCACTAATATAATAACTATAATATAACGAACAGATTGATTCTACCAATATCGACTGCTGGGGCTTGTTTGAAGTGATAATCGCGGATTCTTCCTCCGAGATTTGGATCGTTTTCAAAGATGCAGACATTACTCTCCTTCTTAGTTTTCAACAGCATGTAGGCCATGTAGAGACCCGAGATGCCTCCTCCAATGATAGTCACTTGACAGTCTAGTATCCCTAAAGTCAACAAGAGAATAATTGGAACATTTTAAAATTTCATTTCCATCCCAGATTCTCCCCCTCACTCCACCGACTGCAGTAGTACTATCAGCTTCAGCTCTATGTTCATAATCTATCATTTCGCCTCACAGCATTTCTCACCCCTTCTCACGGGTGACACCTTCTTCTGCCCTCGGTAACTATTCCCTCACCCTCCACGTCCACATTCATAATGAAGTATTTTGATTGGATCTTGGTTATTCCTACCCATTGGACAACTAACGTTGTAAGGCCAGTCACAGTAGCCTGTCTTAGAGTTAAACAGCAGACCAGCAGGACATAGCTTGTAGTCGGTGATGTAGTTATGGCAATGAAGGAATCCTTTGCAGCCGTCGTATGGGTCAGCGTACACGCCATTGTTTTTGAAATGACAGAACGTTTTATGATATTCTGTTGACAAAATGGTTAAAAAATATAACTAATCGTATTTATAAATAACTAAATATTATCATTATTATTATTATTAGTAGTAGTAGTAGTAGTAGTAGTAGTAGTAGTAGTAGTAGTAGTAGTAGTAGTAGTAGTAGTAGTAGTAGTAGTAGTAGTAGTAGTAGTAGTAGTAGTAGTAGTAGTAGTAGTAGTCGTAGTCGTAGTCGTAGTAGTAGTAGTGGTAGTGGTAGTGGTAGTGGTAGTGGTAGTAGTAGTAGTAGTAGTAGTAGTAGTAGTAGTAGTAGTAGTAGTAGTAGTAGTAGTAGTAGTAGTAGTAGTAGTAGTAGTAGTAGTAGTAGTGGTAGTAGTAGTAGTAGTAGTGGTAGTAGTAGTAGTAGTAGTAGTAGTAGTAGTAGTAGTAGTAGTAGTAGTAGTAGTAGTAGTAGTAGTAGTAGTAGTAGTAGTAGTAGTAGTAGTAGTAGTAGTAGTAGTAGTAGTAGTAGTAGTAGTAGTAGTAGTAGTAGTAGTAGTAGTAGTAGTAGTAGTAGTAGTAGTAGTAGTAGTAGAGGTAATCATACGGTTTCGAGTTCAATTTGGAAATAATTTGCACGAGTGGGTTTTTCAATGAGTATCAAATACCAATTAATAATATTCATGAAAAAAAAGTAATTTGCACTACAGTGCAAGTTAAAGGTAATTTGCACTGCAGTGCAAATTACTTTTCAACTGTACTGCTCTAAGCCAATCAGAATCGAGTATTTTTTTCATGTATATTATTATTATTATTATTATTATTATTATTTTTTTTTATTTTTATTATTTTTTTCATTATTATTATTATTATTATTATTATTATTATTATTATTATTATTATTATTATTATTATTATAAAACTTATTATTATTATTATTATTATTTATGGTGTGTTGGGTCGAGAAATAAATTATCATCAAAATATCAAGTTTCAGAGACAAAGTATGACAATGACACAATATTTTGTACCAGAATTACATCCATAAAAATACAAATATACAGTAATGTAACATGTTTTGTTAATGTTAAATAAGGTTGGCGTATCTGTCTCTCACAAGAATAAGAATAACTGGTTATAATCATTATAATCGCCATTTCCTTATAGCCCAATCAGGGCGCTTTACAATAAGTCAAGTAAATGGCATCATCATCATCATCATCATCATCATCATCATCATCATCATCATCATCATCATCATCATCATCATCATCATCATCATCATCATCATCATCATCATCGTCATCTAAATATAATAATAATATCTGCTTCTGTTTCCTTGTTCGTTTAAAACACGTAGGCAACATTTACAGATTCACCTGCCATTGTCACCAAATACGAAAAGCATGCAAGTGAATCATCATATCTACCCGATACTCCCTTTCGGTGTAGTCGCGTAGGCTTGAAGTCGCCTCGCCGACAACGTTTTATGAATTAGCTGTATCTATCTAACTGACACCTACCATCGTTGTATATCATGTGCTGATCTACTGGCGAAACTCCTGCAAATGAAATAACTACATGTAAAGACACGGGATGTTCTACTTGTCAGTATTTTATGTATGTACATATTTATGAATGTATACATATATGGTACAAATGAATCAAAACTAAACATGTTTTTTCCCTGAAACTTCGTATGGTGAAATAAGATCATTATAGAAGCTAAATGAGCAAATAAAAAATGGGGGTCACCGACTTCGCTATGGAGCCAGATTTTTTCAAAGTATACCCTTTTTCTGATCGAAAATTACATGCGTTCAATCCACGGAAAGTCGAGAATGACAGGAATTTTTTGGTAGAAAAACTAAACGGATTGCTAAAATTTTCTTCAAATGGCTATCTAAGAGTTTATAGAATAAAATTATGTACAAAGATTTGTGAATATGTAGAAACAACCTGTAGTTTTTGGTTCATGTTTACAGTCACCACGTAGCCATCGACGACTCTTTCGCGTGAAGGTAGGTTGAAGTTTTCATCTAAATTCGTGGTTTTTATCAAAATCTAAACGCCATTTTTTTTTCAATCAGGGCGCTTTTTGGTACATGGGGAGCTTTTATGATTCTTTGTAAAATCACAAAATAAAAAATGGGGGTCACCGGTATCGTTCTCGAGATATTAGCCGATGAAAATCGTCTACGTAACATGCGTGACTGGCTGCCATCTTGGACGTGAGGAAAGAGGACTGGACCGAGATGATTCGAACCTTGATTTTATGCGCAGAAAAGATGCGCGTGAACAATGCGCGCGAACGTCCTTAACACTGAGAAACACCCTGACGCACGCTCTTCGAACCTTGGAAATTCATTGGAAATGCGCCGCGCACGAGACGAAGTCGAGTTCTCACCATATTGTAAAAATGCGTCTCTACACACCGTGTATATCAGATCTCAGTTGTACATGTACTCAGACACTCATTTCAGTCTTACGAACTCGTTGTCAAAAATATGCTTTTCAACGGTCAGGTCTTCGTGTAGCTCCCGGGGTGTAGCTGCACAACAGTCCTCAGTGGCTATTGTTCTATTGTCGTTCTATGTATTGTTTTTACATAAACAACAATAGCTAGTACATGAAGATAGGCCTTGACACAAATATCTCGAAAAATGGCCTAAATATGTTTCCGGAAATTCTCGAAAAATCTCTAGCCAAATATCCTTTCGCAAAAAAAATTGAAAAATCATCTCGAAAATTTCTCTAAATATCCCCATATATCCATATTATTATTATTTTCACCGGCTTCATTGTAGTAAAAGATCAAATAATGAGAAGGGAAATAAACAGCCTTGAGTTATGAACTCGGTCGAAATCGCTCTAAAAACATGCGTGACGACTGCCAAATTGGGTGACTGGAAGGTGGACCGAGATGAGAACCTTGATTTTAGCACTGAAAATATGCGCGGGAACGGCCCCGAACCTCGATCCCAGAACACACAGGGACGCCCGCTAGCGAACCGATTTGGTTGGATTTCACTAGTTTTCAGTGAGTTTTGGTCGTTTTTAGTAGTCATTTGGGGTTTTAGACACCAAGATTAAGTCCTAAATATCTCAGAAAATATCAGTCACGAACTTTTTCAAAAATATCTCGTGTCTTTCTAAATATCCCAGGAGCTTCTAAATATCTCAAAAAATATCCGGATATTTGTGTCAAGGCCTACATGAAGACCTTGCCTTTTCAACCCACAATTTTTCAAAAGTCGACACGTTCAGTTTTGAAAACATTATTGATTCAGTTTTGATGAAACTGCTCTCGCCGACGAGGCAGGGTCCGTTTTTCCGGCCCGAAAAGGGTTTCTCTAAAAATCTATATCTCAGTCAAAACAAAGTAGTTTACAGACATGAAACTTTGCATGAAGGGAATCAAAGTTTGTTCATATATTAAAAACATGTCAAAAGAACAGCTTTGTAGAGTAAGTGTCTCAGATTTCTGGGATGTCTTTTCGGGCCCGAAAAGTTTAAGGGGCTTTCGAGAAACAGACCCCAATCATAAGAAACTTATCGTTTTCATCCGTGCAGACAGGACGATATGTTCCACTTACCTCCAGTATTCACAAAAAAGATGAATGTTAACAAAAGTAACCCGTTCATGTTTGAACCTGTAGATAAGGAATTCAAGGAGGAACCTGATCCACAGCCGGGCTATAAATCGTTGTATTTGTACAGTGTAAATGCTAGTATTTGATATTTAACACCTAGCAGTCGACGAGGGCTGGTGTATGCGTGGTACGTCATATTTGTGCAGCCTGTAGTATTGACGGTGTAACGTTGGCATTTCATAGACCATACAATATGATCGAATCTGACTTGTTTATCTTTGTAAAGTCATTTGGACAGCATTAAAGAGACAATACACAATACAGTACATTGGTCGTAGCTTTCAAACTGAGAGGAATATTGAGTTTCTTTGTCAGGAAAGAATAGCATTGAACTTTTAGAAAATAAACTTGAAATTCCTCTCTGAAAAAGTTTACCAAGTTTGAATTTCAGTTTTTAGCGCCCTTGTCGGTGGAATCAGAGGCACTTGAGAAGATGCGCCCGCTCATCGCTTGGTATCACGTACGTCATCATGATAACAAACAACAGAAATTCAAATCTCAGAAGCATGAGCGAACGCACGTCTCATTCCGTGGTGGACCATGCATGATTTATAGACATTATTACTCGGCGGGGCTGCCTGTGGCAGACACCGAGTTTTAAAATGGGCTTTCTTTTTCTTCGTCCGTCACAAATTGGCCAGTCGTCATGACAACGCATACGAGACGTGCACGTTTGACTCATTCGATTCGATGAACTGGGAATCTTCCTCTTTCGGACGAAGCTCATGACAAACTGAAGTCATTCTGTCGATAACTGATCGCTAGCTTGCTGGTAGATACTCTCAAAGAATGATCACGTATTTTCTACAAGAAACTCAACAAAGCCAATAAGCCGACCCGCACTGCGAAAGTAATCGTAACGAGACGTTGTCTAGACATCACTACACTATGATGATGATGGTAATCGATGGTGATTATCATCACCATCATCATTATCATTACTATCATTATCATTATTATTGTTATTATTATCTTCATTATTATCTTCATTATTATCTTCATTATTATCTTCATTATTATTATTATTATTATTAATATTATTATTATTATTATTATTATTATTATTATTATTATTATTATTATTATTATTATTATTATTATTATTACTATTATTATTATTATTATTATTATTATTATTATTATTATTATTATTATTATTATTATTATTATTATTATTATATTATTATTATTACTATTACTATTATTATTCAGTATTATATTATTATTATTATTATTATTATTATTATTATTAATATTATTATTATTACTACTTTTATTTCTGTATTAGTTTTATTTCTATACATATATCATAGTTCTACTTATTATTATTATTATTATTATTATTATATTATTATACATAGACTCTTGCATATATGGACAAATCATATGCAGATACATATGTACATCCAAAGTCTTTGTCTGCGTACAAAAAAAAGATGGGTGAGCCCCTTGTTTCATCGCTTCTGTGAGAGGCTTATGATGAATGTTATGTGCGTTTATCTGAAAGGATCTACACTTGTGGGAGTTTTGCTAAATAACAATTTAACTCTCAAACATTTACAATTTACAAAGAGAATATCTTTAATAGTTTTCCGATTCTGATCCTTAGGAAGCGCACATCCTTTGTATACTGCGGACCATCTGCTATACTCACAGCTTAACGTGTGTCAAAGTTTTGGTTTTTCATTTGTTCAGCAGTACACGCGTAGCTGAAAGTCTTTCTATTGAGGTTTTTGTTGACTTTGCCGAGCTGTAGAACTGGTGTAAATAATGAAAAACAGTTCATATAACACCACGACTGCTTGGAAATATCGAGAATCGAACGACAGTTGCGCATCATTGCTGAACCGTACCCTTTTTGGTGAACTATTTTCAAAAATAACATTGAAACCTTCAGCAGATTTTATTTTTATTTTTTCAAAATCGCATAAAATCTGGCCTTCGGTCGATGTCGACAACCAAGCAAATATAGTCGATATTTGATGTTCTTGCATAAAATAGCGCGAGACCATGCAAGCGCCAGAAACCGCGTTCTGGACCCTCGCGATTTGCACATTATATATCATATATTCTGATTGGCCCTTCCGTGGTTTGAATCTTAAACGAACTCTCATTGGTCGTTTGCTCAACCAGTCCTAATATGGTGAATGAGAGCGTGACGTCACCATACGGACGACTTTGATGGAAAGTCAAAATTGAGCGAAGCAAAACTTCTCAACTTTCTCGAACATTTTTCAATCTCCAACTTCGAAATTTCGCTTTCCGTTTCGTCTTTTCATAATTCAGTTCGTTTGCATGTAAACATCGCGGAAGTAATCGTACGACCACCGCTCTCAGTGTTATCGTGGAGCAGAAGCTGTGTAATCTTTTGCTTTTCAATTTAATGGCAAAAAAATAAAAAGTTTATGAAAGGAAAAACCGTGATTGATTATTGAATAAAACAATTATTCCATTCGCGCTTGTTGGATGGATATTAGATGATTATAACCAACTCGGCTAACGTTATGTATCACCTTCAACGCGCACGAATGGAATAATTTATATTGTTAATTTGTTAATTATTCTTCGCAGTCGGTAGCTACTAATTAATGACCAAGTTGATGTTCGATTGGTTGGTTGTTAGCCGATGAGCCTCGTGTCACCATAGATATTGCACGGTCATTTTGAATACCTCCCTCCAGGCACCTCGCCCAAATGAACTAACGAGGTGATTTTACAGAATATTGGGCGTTTCTTTGTGATGGATAAGTGTGCATGTATGGTCGAGAAAATGCTTGTCAATATGTCCCTGGCCCTGTTCCCTGGTCCTCATCCCTGCATGGCTCTCTTCCCTGTCCCTGTTTCCTGGCCCTGTTTCCTGGCCCTGTTCCCTGGCCCTGTTCCCTGGTCCTCTTCCCTGCATGGCTCTCTTCCCTGGCTCTCTTTCCTGGCCCTGTTTCCTGGCCCTGTTTCCTGGCCCTGTTTCCTGGCCCTGTTTCCTGGCCCTGTTTCCTGGCACTGTTCTCTGGCACTGTTCCCTGGCCCTGTTCCCTGGCCCTGTTCCCTGGCCCTGTTCCCTGGCCCTGTTCCCTGGCCCTGTTCCCTGTTCCCTGGTCCTCTTTCCTGGTCCTCTTTCCTGGCACTGTTTTCATGTGTGTAGCGAGCATAGTCAATTTTCTTGATTGCGGTTTGGGATTGTTGCATCAGATGTCACGGTTTATTTATTTGTCAAGTTTGCTGTACAAACAACATCAACCATATCATATCTGCACCATGTTCAGCTGATGCACACTGTTTGTCCAGTTTGCTCATCTTCTACTGTATAAAAGGCATAGAACCACATAGAACCACGACCAAATAGAGCTAAACAGATCAGACAAGCGAGCATCTCCAGTTCAGTGGCACCAATGATCAATATGTTTACCGCTTTAGTTCTCTCTTTCTTGGGGATGTATTGTAAGTACAGATACTAGTTTTAATAGTTCTTTTTATTTGATATTTTCTAAATAATTTTCCTTTTTCACTTTGGACTGGACTTCGTAGGTGGTTTGACGGCTTCCGCAAGTAAGCGATGCTTTTGAACATCTCTAATTTGTTACAAACGGCAGGAGTCACAGCGCTCTGGATATTAATTTAATGTTTCATTGACTGGCGGGTTGATTGATGGGTGTGTTGAATGTCTCCATGGCAAGACTGGACGGATGGATAGTTGGCTGATGCGAGAAGAAAGGTCATATACAATGGTTTGATAAAAGCTCATACGTTGAATGTTTCCATGGGAAGACTGGACGGATGGATAGTTGGTTGATAGGAGAAGAAAGGTCAATGGTTTGCTAAATCAAAATGTTTTTTTCCCCACTGCGCAGAACAATGCGGCTATCGCCCTGGAGAAAGGATAGTCAGTGGACAACAAGCTCTTCCTAACACGTGGCCATGGATGGTTCAAATTAATTGGCAAAACCGCCACCACTGCGGGGGAACCTTAGTGTCTCCACAGTGGATAGTAACAGCTGCTCACTGTGTTAACCACGCTAAACGACCTGAACATTATCGCGAGTTTCGAGTCTCCCTGGGAGAACACCAGAGAAGTGTTGTGGAAGGGAAGGAACAACGCTTTGCTGTTCAACGCATTGTGGTCCATCCTCAATACGACATACCAAAAAATACTGTCCAAAAAATACTGTCAATAACGACATAGGTAAATATCAGCAAATACTGTCAATAACGACATAGGTAAATATCAGCAAATACTGTCAATAACGACATAGGTAAATATCAGCAAATACTGTCAATAACGACATAGGTAAATATCAGCAAATACTGTCAATAACGACATAGGTAAATATCAGCAAATACTGTCAATAAACGACATAACGACATAGGTAAATATCAGCAAATACTGTCAAATAAATAACGACATAGGTAAATATCAGCAAATACTGTCAATAACGACATAGGTAAATATCAGCAAATACTGTCAATAACGACATAGGTAAATATCAGCAAATACTGTCAATAACGACATAGGTAAATATCAGCAAATACTGTCAATAACGACATAGGTAAATATCAGCAAATACTGTCAATAACGACATAGGTAAATATCAGCAAATACTGTCAATAACGACATAGGTAAATATCAGTAAATACTGTCAATAACGACATAGGTAAATATCAGCATAGGTAAATATATTGCCGGTTCTTAGCATTACTTTGAAGGGATTCGGCTAACTTTCTTGTTTCAAAGCCTTGATCAAGCTTGACCGGCCAGCCAAACTGACTAAGCAAGTTTCATTAGCTTGTCTCCCTCGACAAAACCACACGTCGGGCACAAATGACCCCAAAATCGGCAATGTTAAACGGCCTCTTTTACATTAACCTTCGTATTTTCAACAATTTGACATCAATTGGGATAAAACTTTCGGAGGTTGCTTACTACATGTAGTGTTTTATTTTGGCATGCTAAAAGTTACCACTGACGTAATTGTGACGTCATCACGAATTGTTGCATTTCTCGGGAAAATCGAGATCACATTAAAACGTTCTGAAAAGTAGATATTTCGAAAGAGAATAACATTCTCTAAATACTGGTGCAATTTTTATCTCGTTGCGGTAATATATGGCTGAGTTATAAAGGATACTGTCAATAACGACATCCATTCATTTTATGATGACGTCATAGAAATGACGTCACCTAAATAGCATTAAAGCTTTACGGAGCAATGAAAATCGATGAAATGACGTTCTCGTGATCATTTATGGTTAATAATAGATGTTTGTATTGGACGAAGCTGAAAATTTTGGTCCACGATCTTTATTAGGGATATTTTAAAATATTAGTGACGTCGCAATTATGACATAACGGGAATCTGTCAATATTTGTGATTAATATTTCTAATCCTTATCTTCAAAAAGTCAAAAATCTAAAACGATACGAAGATTTAAGGGGCGTCTTAGTTCTTTCAATATGCAAAGTGTGAAGACAAAAGATTTTCAAACAAAAAAGTTGAATGAAGAAGTTTATTTACGAATGGCTCTATATAATTCATTTGGGAAATTATGAACAATATATATAAAAATAACTTCTTCATGCCACACTTTTAGTGTATAAAAATATTTTGTCTTCACACTTTGCACTATATTGAAAGAACTAAGAAGCCCCTCAAATCGTATCGTTTTAGATTTTTGATTTTTTGAAGATACTAGTATTAGAAATATTAATCTAAAAATATTGACAGAGTTTCTTTGCTACGTCATAATGACGTCACCACTATATTTTAAAATATCCCTAATAGAGATCGTGGACCAAAGTAGTGTTTTAAGCTACGTCAGGTCATTACAAACATCTATTATTACCAAATGCTAAGATCACGAGAACGTAGTAGTTCATCGATTTTCATTGCTCCGTAAAGTAGTGTTTAATGATATTTAGGTGACGTCATTTCTATGACGTCATCATAAAATGAATATTCTTTATAACTCAGCTACCATAAATTATCGCAACGAGATAAAAATTGCACCAAATTTTAGAAAATATTATTCTCTTTCGAAATATCTACTTTTCAGAACGTTTTAATGTGATCTCGATATTTTCCTACAGAAATGTAACAATTCGTGATGACGTGCACAATTACGTCAGTGGTAACACTTTTAGCATGCCAAAATACAAACACTACACTAGTAGTAAGCAACCTCCGAAACTTTCATCCCAATTAATGTCAAATTGTTGAAAATACGAAGGTTAATGTAAAAGAGGCCGTTTAACATTGCCGATTTTGGGGTCATTTGTGCCCGACGTGCCAGGCCGTGCCATCTGGAAAGATATGCTACGCTACAGGTCAGTGCCACACTAGTAGTGTATAAGATATGCTACGCTACAGGTCAGTGCCACACTAAATTAAGGTAATTCCATTGTTTTGCACAGCGCATCAATTCTGCGCAAGATACAATGAAATAATTCGCGCGCTCTTCAAAACCTTGGAAATTAGTTGATATTTTCAATTTCTAAGATTTTGGACATTACAAAGAATTAATTTCCAATGTTTAAGAGCGGGTGCTGTTTTTCCAGTTAGGGTTGGTCCTTTGTCGCCCTGAAAAATCTAGTCAGCTCTTCTTTGTTACAGTAGTATACACAATAATACTTACATTCAATGTTTATTGTGTGTTAAAGTGCTTATGAAGCTTATTTTTTTATTTTGAAAATCGATTACATATGAAGTGAATAGTGGGATGTTTCAGTATTTTGTGATTTGAGCTTCGCATTTGCGAGTTATAAAGGTTTGAAATCGTGATATGGTAATTCAGTGACGTCAAAGGAGGCATCATTTATTATACAAAAGCGCCCCTTTGCAAATGACTGACATTTTTAAACTGGCAAAAAGTTATTCTACAACTTATATAAAAGATGTTCAACTTTTATTTCTATTTCAGAAAAGAGCAATACTTGAAAAAATATAAATAAGTTACAGCAAAAGCCTTCTTTGACGTCACCGAATTAGCATATCACGATTTCAAACCATTATAACTCGCAAATGCGAAGCTCAAATCACAAAATACTGAAATATCCCACTATTCACTTCATATGTAATCGATTTTCAAAATAAAAAAATAAGCTTCATAAGCACTTTAAGGCTGGGGCCTCACAATACCTGGAGATTGGAGCAGCCAAGCAGACATACTTCAACAAACCAAATTACCAATTGTGAGCGCTTCCGACTGTAAGGCAAACTATCAACCTGTTGCCATACCAATTACAAGTTCAATGCTGTGTACAGGCTTTAATCTAAACAGTCCAATATCAACATGTAACACAGACAGTGGTGGTCCCATAGTCTGTAAAGGTTTGGACGGTAGATGGTATCTCCAAGGTGTTGTGAGCTTTGGGGCAGGGGGGTGCAGACCGGGGTACTACTCGGTCAATGCAAGAGTCAGTCAATTTACCAATTGGATTAACAAGTATATCTAGCTCCAAGAATGCTATAGAACTGATCCACTTGTTGTAAACGAGAAGCCGCAATAAAGCTGATTTCAATCAAATATGGCGTACAACGAGATTGATTAGCGTGAGATTATCCCAACAAAAGTAGTACGTTTTATTAAAGTAATTCTGAAAAGCTTAGAAGTTTTTAATTGTACAAGTAGAAAGGGAATTCATTGGTAATTCACTATGTTTAATGAAGAACCTGAACCGTCTAAAACACAATTTGTTTGAGTCGTAGAAAAACGTTCTCGGTCCGAACCACAGGCAGCCCAACCGTAACTCCTGGGTACCGAGCTGCAGCTGCGCGTTTCGTTAATACAAGCATCAAGAGTTCCAGACTTCCGGTACGCGCGCAATGCATTGTTAGATTATTACCAAGGAAAAGTGAGCACCAAGTGAGCAAAAGCATAGCTTGGGCTCCCTGTGTCTAGAATTGGTGCTCACTTTTCCTTTGTAATAATCTCATAATGCATTGCGCGCGTACCGGAAGTCTGGAACTCTTGATGCTTGTATACACTTCAAAGAGGCGACCGCGCATGTGCAAAGCCAAAGCGAACCTTTGCTCTATAGCCCTAACGCACGAAGCCTATGTGACCGGCTCATGGTGGGGGTGGGGAGAATAGGAGGGGATAGGATGAGAGGGCAGGGGTGGGTGCTTACCCCCTCCCCTCCCCCTCAAAGTAAGCCTGACTACAGACCCAATAGTTATCTTACACACATCTATGACTCAATTCATGGTTTAATAAGAAACAACTACGCAGCGTGTAGAGGGTGACCTCGATTAATATCTCACGTCGCGACGGTACTCGAAGTTTCCTCCACGTCTGAGTGTTAACGACAGCTTCCTTACCGTCCCCTCCCCCCTCCCGTCCCCTCCCCTCGGTGTCGAGTTGCCAAGGACACCATTAGGCGTGTACAGGAGCCCATAAGTAGGAGCGTCCATACGGTATTGGATAGTGTCACAGCGTTTTCACAAGTGTGGTTATTTTTAGAACAGTTTTCCCGCGAATTTTGACCAATCAGAGAACGTTTCTGGTATGACGTATTTTTTTTGAATTTTGATGAGATGACAGGTAAAATAAAGATGGCATCCGATAGCGACAAAGTGTGTTCTTCAAGTGAAATAAACTACGAATCGTCTAGTGATAGTGAGAGCAGTATTGAGTCATTCGGTACAACAGAATCACTTGAAAGTGATAGTGGTGACGATTGTGCTTCTAAAGGCATCCAAAGCAAGTGCCGGTTCGAAGAACTCGAACACGAAGGGACCGACTGAGAAGCTGTTGTAGCGTGTGGATGCAAATAATTAGCCGAAGACTTTCAAATACATATTTTCGTCTAAACTATTTCGTCAGAAAGTGAATTCAATTTATTCTTGGATGTGGTTTAGTGGTATCTTGTAATTATCGTTGTGGAGTTTGAAGATTGACGACAAGGCTATTAGCTGCTATTCAAAAACAAATTCGCTGAAACTGCATGATGAGCGACAAGACGAGTGAATCAAATTACAAATAAGACTGGTGAAAGTAAGCGTATTTGTTGTGTCTTTTCTGTTACCTAAAATGACTTAAAAATGGATTGTGAATATGTTTTTTGTGAGTCTGCCGATTTGAAATATATTAATAAAAACACCTTCATTCAAGTTTTGATGTTTAATTTAATGGATTCACTGAGCTTATTATTTACACACGCTTCACTGTCAATATAAAGACTAAAGTTGAGCGAAACTGACTCAAAGTTGCTTTGTTTTTAAATTCAGTGACCGTGGACCTTCATTTACTGCGCCGGTACTCAGTATTATGCGAACTCAGACATTCAATCGGCTGGAACTTGTCACTGAATTAATCAAATTCAAAACTCAAACGAATTGAAAACTAAACTGATACATTCTTCGACCAAATGATCCATAATGTACTAGCTCAAAATCATATTTGGTTTCCATTTGGTGGGTCTTCTGAGTTTTTTATTTTTAAGTTTTCTGATTTTTCATGTTGATTGACGGCAGCGAAAAACCAAATTACAAGCCAACTGCCTAAATAGACTATCGCTTTCAATGCACCTTACTTGACTTGACTTTGACTTTCTAACGTTTCAGAGGCACAACGCTTCATAATACGTTTGTATTTCTCCGTGAGGTAACACACGCGTTCATTATCTATCCTCGAAACTCTGCCACGAAACCGCCTGGCCATCACTTCAATTCAAATCCTGTAAGTTCACTTCGTTCGGGAAAAGCAGTCTAGAATTTTAGGTCAAGGTTCAAAGCAGCGGCCTATGGAATCCCGGGAAGTTGTTGGTATGATAAAATTGTGAGTCAGACACAAAGAAAACTGGATAATCCTGACTTTTATTTGTACATTCATCTCTTCGAGTCTTTCGAAATTCCGCCATTTTATTTTTGACGTGACACCGGAAATGAAACCGCCATACCGGAAACGTTCTCTGATTGGTCAAATGACCTTCTTTCGCGGGAAAACTGTTCTAAAAATAACCACACTTGTGAAAACGCTGTGACACAGACCCAATATAGAGCATGGACGCTCCTACTTATGGGCTCCTGGCGTGTAGTTGTATCGTTTTGAGACTCGCAGAACTCATTTTGCTGCCGTTCGATAAATCGAGATTCGCCATCATAAAAACAGAGTTAAGTCGAAGATCAACAGGAGGAAACATCGCACGAAAACGCAGTTCAATCGTAATTGATGATAAAACAGGGTGCAAAGGGGTTACGCGTAACGCGTGATGTGACCAAAAAATTGGAGCATGACCCCCCCCCCCCCCCCCCCCCCCCCCCCCCCCCCCCCCCCCGTTGCTACCCTGAGTAAAGCCTGATTTCCACTAGCGATGCAAGTAATGCAGGCCTTATTTCACTCTATAAATGGGTCTGACGCAAGCACAAGCACAAGCACATGCACACGGCAAATATCAAAATGTCTTTAGTCCTCGTGCTTGTGCTTATGCTTGCGTGCTGTTCCTGTCTTGTAAAGTGCATTTCATCACCTTGTTGTGGAAAATGAATAAATTATTATTAAATTATTATGACTGGAGAACTCGATCGTGAATATCATATCTGAATTGTGTATTGGAATGTTTAATGATGGTTTTGGTTTGGCTAAGAAGTTCAGTCTTATTTAAAAAAATAATGTTGTGATTTCATGAAGGGAATTGCATGCTGGCCGTGCCAAAGTATGTGCCACGAAAAGGACAGAATATCGTAAATGGTTTCCTTTTTTTTACCCACAAACCCATGCAAACCCTCTTTGTATGTTTTTGTACAGTACTTGGTATTGTTCTTTAAGAAAGTCTCTGTAAAGACAGATTGTCCTTATTTGGTAACAATTAAAAGTCCATATTAGGTAAATGGCTATTGTTCTCAAAATAACGCCACATTAATGACGTCACATGTTGCAGATTCCATTTTTTTTAGAATGACATCATTCTTTCCTCATATCACTGTCAATATTTCTAGGTATGACGTCAGGCTCCCTGAAGTAAATATGTCCTGAACAACGGGATTACGCAACTAGATTCTTGATTCCCTTAGAGGGGGGGTCAATGCCATTCCATTCAGGGGTCTTATTGTTGTATTCCATTCAGAGTTCTTGTTGTTGTTTTCAGCTTTGGCGGTGTTCGTTGTTGTCGCTGTGTTGAGCAGCTGTGAGTTGAATTCTGTTTGATACGTGTTCTCACTGTAGCTCCACTGCTTTCGACAGCACGTGAACACGTACGACAAATAGCGCATATAGTCACGTCGGAATTGCTTCGTGAGTGTTCCGTAAACAATCGGATTCAAGCAACTATGAAGAGCCGACAGAATTACACTGGCACTGAGGAATATGTCGAGACTGCCAGACGGGCTCCCTGTGCTTTGGCTGCCAAAGTCTACTATCATCCACACTATCTGGCCTGGCAGAAGACATACGGCGAACAAGATAACGATAGTTGCTAAAGTCTTCACTATCTGCAGGTTTTCTTTACGGAACTGTTGGTGGACCTGGGTGTGCCGTTCAAATTTCGATGCGCTACCGCGATTAAGATCAATGATGATTCGAATATAGGCGACACTGATGATAGTGAGTGGTAGTACGTACTGTAGGACTACCAGAGAAGCTGTGTATGCGCGTTTATGGTCGTAGGTAGACCAGCCAGATTCGATACACCCAGGAGAAGGGGAAGCGCTGTCATTGACCACTATAATGGGTATTATAAATATGGCTGAAATCGTCCATACAATGCCTAGGGTGATGTATGCTCTATGGTGTCTCATCTCGGGCTTAAATGGATTGAGAATCACATAGCATCGATGAACAGCCATGAAAGTCAGCGTATAGACGCTAAGGAAGTACGTCATTGTCATGACCGGAGATACAAACTTACAGACGCCCGTAGATAGTTGCGGAGGGTCGAGGAGATTGTACACGTATAGAGGCAGAAACGCGATGAACATAAGATCAGCGATAGCCAAGTTCATGATATATAAATCGTTGATACTCCTTCTTGAGCGTTTTGCTTTGACAATTACGAGGACCAGAATATTCCCCACTGATCCAACTAAGAAGGTGACGATGTAGACAGCAAGTTGGATCTTCCCTTCGGTAGAATCCAACGTACGCGTTGAGTTACCAGCTGCTTGAGTGATGTTCGACTGTACCATGGTATACTTCTCAACTAAACCATCAAATGTAATTCTTACGATGTGAATACAAATCCACTTGAGTTTAAAAGCTCCTTGACTCAGTGTTATCCGAATCTTATCAAACTCAATCTAAACGCCTGAGATGTCTCACTGAAATACGCGACGACAGGGGCAACTGAATTAGAACTCCTATCACGTGATGACCTAACAGGCGTTGACTGGTGTCGACACTTCACTTGACGCAACTATTGCTCTCTATGTATCACTCGTCGATGCATACCTCTCCCTGCAGGTGCGACGTACGACCGAGGGGTAGTCTGTCATCACGTAATCCAAGCTCCTATCATAGACGCAGGGAATACACACGCAGAACTACCAATACCACAGGTCGTCTGATCCTTGCTAGTAATATATATCTGCGAAAGTTAAAATTAAAAAGCTTGTTAGCAGTGTTTTAGAAACAAGGTTTGACAACTCGGGAAATTAGGATGTTGAGCAGTGACGGGTGTTTTGACTGACTGTCGTCACTAGTTGGATGTTAAGATAATCTCATAATCTCAAACATGGTGAGTTCGTCTAGCAAACGAGCCAGTGATCAAAATAGACATTTGATAGAACATCATTTGAAAATAGCAATCACATAATTTAATGGACGATTGAAAAAGTAAAATAGGACGATCGAAAAGTGGGAGAAAGTTTGGCTATGATAAACCAAGTAAATATGATGTTTGATATTGCCATGTCATCGTCGTTTTTAACGACATGGATTTTTTAATAATCAAATCAGTAAACGACATTCGTGAGTAGATTACATGTTGTATTATCAGCCAATTTACCCCAAACTCAATTCAATCGTTCAGCGCCGGTAATTGCATGGCGTTTCGTTTATTTCCCTGGCGCCTTCGTGTATGTTCATCATCACCCGCTCGTGTTCGAATTGCACCCACTAATTCCCAACATTTCAGTACCGATTACTGAAGTTCTTGATACTTTTGTCGCGTTTCAATATCCTTCAATGTGATTGTGGATAATCTACTGAACAAATGAAGAATGAATAGTCAGTCAGATCCTGCGGCTGTACAATCCAATTACAGAGTATCATACTGCGTTCATTTATTCATCTGCTTCATTTGAGCTAATGTGCGTACTGGGTCAGTGGTGGATTAGAAATTTGCGGCAAACAATAAAGCACGCTAAATCCAAAAGAGAAAAAGAGAGAAAATATCGTATCATGGCTGGGGATCGAACTCACGACCCCAAGTTTAAAAGTGAAAGGAATGCTGGGAATTGCTCGAAGAAAAGGCCCATGCATCCAGACAAATCGCTGAAATATCGCATGTTACGTATAGGATGAAGATTTCGGCCCCATCCCGGCGCGTTATCGGGCATTACACCAATCAGCTTCGTAGTCAAAGAGTGAGGAAACAGTCGGATCCTAGGCCCACTAAATAACTGCCCCGCACCACTAGGCTATCGTGCACGCTTGTTGATTTTGAGGACAAAATAACCTAGTGTATCCTGTGAATCTGAGACTGTCTATTGTTGTGCAAGTTTACTTTAGTCCGGTGGTTCTCGCCTACAAATCACGAATCTGAAGATCCGGGATCGATTCCCCGCGACGGAATCACGCTTTCTTATTTTATTTTTCTTCGGTTTTCTTGTCTTTTTTTTCTTTTTCATTTTATTATTTTCTTCTTTTTAAACTGAGAGGTTTTTGTCCATTATGTGTTTGATAAAAAAACTATAAATTTTGATTCGAAAAATTCGAGTTAAAAAGTGACAAATGAAGACTGAGTTCTGTGACTGAATGTCGACAACTGACTTTAGTTAATCGATGTTAAAGCTGGCGAACAGTTCAAGTGAATAATCATCGGTGTATAATTCTATGGTATACTTCTATACTTCTATACTTCTATACTTCTATGGTATACTTCTATTATACGTCAATGCTCTTTACAATAACTGATTACATGTAGAGTTTGAAGTAACGATTCGCGTGCTTTAAGTTTCTATGGTGTTGGTCGCGCATTCGTTGAGTATAGAATTTCTTAGCGGTTGCTATGACAAATGTTCGTGTTGTATTAGTACCCTGCGAGCATGCAATAACTCGATGCGACGATGATTAATGGCCGCATACAGTGAAAGGAAAGAGATATTCTGCGCAAACAACTGTCACTTTTATCTCGTATTTGAGATTCTACGATAAATTGAACGAGACCCGTGAATATCAACAAGGAAAAAGATCGATTCGATAAATCAGTGTTGCTTTGAAGGCTGATACGATCTCTACAGTTCATTGCGTCTTTAAGACGTAGCATAGGGGGAGAGTGGGCTGAAGGGACGGTCGCCAGTCTTTTTAATACAAGATTATTATTGTTCATATCAGTGAAAAAGTCATCCTACTTCAGGCCATACTATCGAGTCTGTATCTGTTCACGCCTGCGGGCTGGTGTGTCAGTCTTTATGTGCCGTCGTATACAGGTGTAATGAGTCCCTAACTGTTACTAGCTCCCCCTCCCCTAGGGGAAAAGCACTTACTCGCTCGTTTTGTGGTTAATGGGCTGCACGTAGGTGCCCTGAAACCATAACTTGGATATTGAAAGTTTCCAACTCAGTAAATTTCCAATGAAATTCCAAGGTTTGAATGATCGCGCATTCAGTAGTCCCAGTGATCTCTCGGTACCTGGGTACTGTCTTCGTGTGGATGTCTATCTACATGCAGGATCTTTACGTCCTACATGTACTGATATGTCTATTGGATATATGCATCTTGATATATGCACATCTATCTGATTTGTTTTTATCATATTTTTAAGCATTAAATTATTCATGGTCTCAACAAGGCAATTATAGAGAGGAAAAACTAACTTTGCCCTGTCAACCATAAGAGATTATCAGCCATCAAATCAGACAATTCCTTGTTTGTATTACTAGAGCTTAGTGTTTAAAAAACGAGAAAACAGACTGAGACAGCCTTGATTTACATGCATACAGTAAGAGAAAATATCTCAAATCGAGAATTTACTAGTTAGTGATAATTGGGGAAGGTGTCTGAGAAAAGAGAAAGGATACAAGACAATGGAAAGATAGATACACACAAATCACTACATCAACATACGAATAAAGAAATTCAACGACCTCATTTCCTCGAACTTACGCCGTGTTATATTCACCTCGAAATGTTAATTAATTTAAAAACAAAACTTTTCCTTCTTTTGAAACTCGTTTTGAAAAGACAATAAGACCTTTTAAATAATTTTTCGAATCAAATGCTGTTTAAAAAAAAAGTTCAGTAATCCAACTAAAGTCGAGAAAAGTACGTACCTTAAGAACTCTAGCTCGTCTGTTGAGAGTCGAGTGGACAAACTCTCCCACCACACTCACCTCATGTGTTCGAAGTATCAAATTTGCGTCTTTACGTCTCTACGCGGGGGGCATGGGAACAGACAACCACAAGCGGTTGCTATGGTGATCGAGTGCACCAATGAGGTCATCGCTAGAGAGTTTCGAAGAGAATCAATCACTTAGGTGAAAACTTAGTTGGAGACTGGATTCAGTTGAAACCCTTCGAGCTTCTTTTATATACTGGCACATACAGCGATTCGCAAAAATTCTGTAAAATTTAATATATCGATATATCGATATATAGTAATTTGCATAATCCTAATTCTTTGTTTTTAGCTATTATAAAGCCTGAATCTAAACCCAATTAACATTTGTAGTGTGTATGTGAAAAAAACAATTGAAAAAAAAAAAACTTTAGAGGGCTTATTCAGCCATTTTATGATGAAAATTACCCATAATGCACCCGATATATTGATATATCGATCGATATTGATTTTTACAGAATTTTTGCAAATCGCTGTATATTAGCTTACTATAAAGTACGTATGCTGTTGGCCGATGCAAATTTGTGTTATTAATTCGTGGAAATTGGTGTGGAAATGTCCAAAACCTTGGCCATTTCATTTACACAAAATTTGCAAAATAAAGACGAAATTTACACCGGCTAAGAACCACGCTCGCTCCTCGCTCTTGACTGTAAATGTCGTGTCAATTTCGAGTAAATTCCGAGTAAATTCCGAGTAAATTTCGTGTAAATGTCGTGTGAATTTCGATTCGTGTAAATATTGTGTAAATTCTGTGTAGATTAAATTGCCATGGTTTCGGTGGGTTTGGACATTTACCGCAATTTACACGAACAACGTACACAGAATGTAAACCGGCCAAACATAGAGCGTGTGGTATGGTCACGCAAGCAACTATATACGTACACTGTAGGTATAAAAGAATCGAACAAGTAACAAAATCAACTAAAGGTATTTGTAACTACAGAATTACCTGAATTACAAACATTCATCGTTTTGAAATAATCCATTGTTTTCTCTCACTCTCAGTTAGAGACACTGCCTTTGTACACGTACTGACACATCGGAATTAGTTGATCAATCTTTCAAATAAAATGCGCACGAAGATAGGAGACATGGTATGCAGAGTAACAAGTGTATACGTTCAGTTCTATGCCGTGATAAGCAACACGCCGCACCCTGGTAGTGACAGTACGACTGTTTAGCCCTGAGGATATATGTATGACCATATATAGTCAAGGACAAGAGCAACCTACTTCACTAAGAGCATGATATTTTGTTGTTTATTAGTATCGAATTATTTCACTTGGGAGATGCATTAGACATTAATCAGTATAGAGAAATATCATATTGGAATTAGAGTGCCATTTCAGGGCAAACAAGTACTTGCGGCTTGGTATAGCTTATGTAAGCTCTCGACTTTGATCAACAGTTCAGAATTACGCTCAAAGCATGCAAAGGAAAGATCCCAAAAATAGGTGTTTTTTCTTTCTTTCTTTCTTTCTTTCTTTCTTTCTTTCTTTCTTTCTTTCTTTCTTTCTTTCTTTCTTTCTTTCTTTCTTTCTTTCTTTCTTTCTTTCTTTCTTTCTTTCTTTCTTTCTTTCTTTCTTTCTTTCTTTCTTTCTTTCTTTCTTTTTTTTTCTTTCTTTCTTTTACTCTTTCTTTTTAGCTTGTTACTTAGTTACTTACTCTTAGTTTTTATTAATTGTTTCATTGTTTCATTCGTTCTTTCTTTCCTTCTTGTTTTTGAATGACTTAAATAAGGTGGCCCGCGCCTATTTATTTGGAAAATGTTTCAGTATATTTCCCATAAATTACCAAGATGGATTTTTTTTTTAATTTCCGCAAACAAGTTCATGCACAAGTGTTAGGGATTATTGGTATCAAGTTTCAAGAAAATCCATAGGTTGGAAAATGCTCCACAACCTACTGCTAAATTTCAGTACAAAATCACTTTACACTTTACACTTTGCAAATTTAAAAAAGTAATACTAAATTTAAATCATCTGAAAGCTTCATTTCACTCGCAATTTTAGTACAAAATTCATGTAAATCGGAAGCATACAAGACCATACAACAAACTTTATCAATGAGAAAGTACAAGAGGTTTATGTTGTATAAAATTAAATGAAAATCCCAACTATTATATCCGTGTATAATGTTTTTTCAGTGGGTTTGTTTACCATAATGTTTCAATATGACATAGAGCAACATATTCGAAAACACTTTACCAAGTTTCAGCGTGTTCTTTACATACGGTTTGGAGAACTTTGGTAGCAAACCCAGACACTTCAAGTCTTCCGTATTCGAAACTGCTTCAGAAACTGAACCCTTCGTGTTTTAAAAAACCGCTTGATGTGGTGCGGGCCACCTTTTGGTTTTATTAGACATTTAATCACTAATATCCCGAAGATGCCATGGTATTAGTTTGTAATACCATGATCACCGAGGAAATGGACAAAAATACAGGCTTGAGTTAACCGGCGCAAAGGAGAATATATTATAGTGTTTTGTGAAAGAGTCTTAATTGATTAGACTGAATGCTTCATGTTGCACATCTTTGTTTCATTATTTACACAATAAAAGAGTATAAATTAGTTATAGTAAGGATACCTGAAGGTAAACAGATCAGAAATGGCAATGCGGTTTACTTTTGACTTTAGTATCCGATGATTACAAAGAAAGCCCACATACAGAATTTTAAAAACGCATATAATATTTCATTGTTGAACAAATAACAGAAATAGGTCTAATAAAATATCCTTTGAATTCGACTTTTGTGCATTTCCTTCTAATGCGTTGCGTTAACGATGTTGTATTTTAGCTTCACAATCCCACACGTATGCTCGTCATCATAAGTAATTATTTTTCCGAAGGAAGCCCAGAAAATACAATAAAGGTGAAGGAATGACAAAAAAAATGCGAAGTTCGATGTATTTGATTATATCGAGTTTCAAGGTCATCATAGATCTTCAGCAGAAGTTCAGGATTGTTTGATCATTCCACGATGAAGCTAAGGCGCGTTTGCTTTTGTTATAAATGAAACGACATCTCCAGGTGGGAATAGCCGTATGCTTTTGTCTGTGAAATGAGCCTGTTTAAAGCCCGTGTTTTATCGGCTGTTCTATAACGCCCTTTCCACGAACTCGGATTGAGACAAAGGCGATCAAGGCAATGTTCGAAAATCCGTGTTCTTTTAAGATGAAGTTGTAAATATCCTTATCTGAGTCATACATCTATTAGAAAAACCGAATTTCCACGCTCAAAACAGTCAGTGAAGCAAAAATACAATCGAAACAAAACGTCTTAGATTTTAGGGATCTATATAGAAGAAGCGCTCCAGTCGAGGGCGAATTGTCTGACTCATAGATAAAGATCTCCGCGGACTCTTGTTATAATTAAACTACACGCCGTACAGCGGTCATGATCATCTATTGACAGAAAGCTATATGTACAGAAGTCATGCAAACAGTCGAGCCAGTCGAGTTATTTTCAGTAGCTCATGATGGATGTTTATTTTATTCCACGTTTGAAAAATTCAGAAGGAAAAGAATCGTAAAAAATCTTCAAAACTACATCAAAGCATTTAAGGCAAGCAAGGTCAATGTTCGTAAATCGTATAGCCCTTCATCTGGCAGACATATAATCTCCCTCGTCAACTGCCCTGTCAGTCATGTTGTCAGTCCTCTCATCACGCAACTGACCATTTTATTAAAGCTCTTAATAGGCTATTTAAAACAGCAAGGTTGTTCGAAAATGTTTTTCTTTTCAGTAAGATGACAGTTGTAAAGTGATCCTTATTGAGTCATACATTATTGCGACCTAATTTTAGAACTGATTTAAAACGAATTTCCACGCTCAAAACAGGTCAGTAGGCAAAAAAAATCGAAATCAAAACTTAGATTTTAGGGATCTATTACAGAAGAAGAAAACGAGGGTTTGTGCTGACTCATAGATAAAAATCTCCGCGGACTCTTATTTTATAATTAAACTCACGACCAACGCCGTACAACGGTCATGTATAACTCCATCTATTGACAGAAAGCTATATGTACAGAAGTCATGCAAAACAGTCGAGCCAGTCGAGTTATTTTCAGTAACTCATGATGGATGTTTTTTTTATTCCACGTTTGAAAAATTCAGAAGGAAAAGGAATCGTAAAAATCGTACTTCAAAACTACATCAAAGCATTTAAGGCAAGCAAGGTCAATGTTCGTAAATTCGTATAGCCCTTCATCTGGCAGACATATATAGTCTCCCTCGTCACGCAACTGTCAGTCATTGTCAGGTCTCTCCTCACGCAACTGACATTGTCCTTTTCATAAGCCCGAGTGTACGCTCATTGAGCGTCTTGTTAAAGTACTATTCGGTTTGCTCTTGGGTCCCAATGATTGTGTGTACACCTGGTGTATATGAGGGACTGACTTGCATCCTCATGCATAGTAATGAGGGATATTTAGTCTAAATGTCCCTCATGAATATAATCATGAGGGACATTTAGTCTAAATTTCCCTCATGATTGTATTCATGAGGGACATTTTCTAAATTTCCCTCATGATTGTATTCATGAGGGAGATTTAGTCTAAATTTCCCTCCTGATTACTATCATGAGCGATTCGACTTAGATTCATGAGGGATGATGTTCGATGTTAAATGTCCCTTTCCCTTCATTCTATCATTCTTTCCTTCATTCATTTCTTCATGGTATTACTCAGTGTAATAATAGTCATCATCATTACATTACAATCCGACTCATGGCTTTCCATAATCATTCCGTATCATTTCAAGTTCAATGCTGTGTCGTGACTTTAGTAGCCGATGATTCGAGGTATTTTCATTTGTTCCTCTTTAAAATTGGCGGGTTTTTAATGGTTGCCATGGTTACTAATGTACGATTTAATTTTTTTAAAGCCACAAATAAATAAATAAATAAAATAAATGTTCGATATTTATACAGCATGGTCCAGTTCAGCAGAAGCTGGTTTAAAAGGAGTCCTGTTCCAGGTGAATTAGAATTATTTATGGTTGGTTTTTGTGGAGGGAGGAAAACTCGGCTGAAATCCTTACGGAAATACCCAGAGAAAAACCCTCGAAGCAAGAAAGAGAACCAACAAACTCAACTCACATATTCGGCGAATTGAACCAGGCACTACAGCCAGCGGTGATCAGAGGCGAGTGCTCTCACCACCCTTGCTCCCCAAAGCTACTAAAAATAGCCCTGAGGTAACCGCATATATTTTATTAAAGCTCTTAATATTTGCTGTTTTCTTACTTAAGGTAATATGTTTATTAATTGTGGCCTACTAATTACAATGCAATTAGGTAAAAATGATACTGAAATAGAAAAAGTTTGTGCTGAGAAAATGATGCTTTTCGATGTTCATTTTCTATTTTTCTATTTATTTAATTATTTGTTTATTTATTTGTTTGTTTGTTTATTCGCTCTTTTCGTGCTTCGTTCACTCTTGCTTGCTTTTTATTTTTTTGCTTATCTTTTCTTTCTTTCTTACTTTCTTTCTTTCATTCTTTCCTTCATTCTTTCCTTCATTCATTCTTTCATTCATTCTTTCCTTCATTCATTCTTTCCTTCATTCTTTCCTTCATTCATTCTTTCATTCATTCTTTCATTTGTTATTGTTTTCGTTCGTTATTTCTTTGTTTACTTCTTTCTTTCTCAGTTTCTTTGTATAATGATTCCGTCTTTCATCAATATTTTATCGGCACGCACATAAATTCCTAGGTATAAAGTCTGTAAACAGCCAGCATTTGGTCATAGTTGCATGGTTTATCGATACATAAGTTCGTTTCATTTCACTACAGGGCGCTCAGCGTTACGAATCGAACAGTTCAACAAATAAAAACCTTAAAATCTCTCACCTCTCGAGGAAACATTACTTTCTTTGTGTTGTTCTTTGTGTTGCCGTTCGTGCTGTGGTGCGCAGGTGGTAATTACTACAAGGACTCGTAGACATTAAGCGTGCGGGCCTCGTTAGTACATGAAAACTTGTGAGAGTCTTAAAACACTTGGTTTCCGTTTGGCGCGCACTTTCGGCGCGAAACACTGTCTCAGTTTTGATAAACATATCACGTTCAGCTCATTTGAACTGCTAGAGTCTATAGTAGGCGTTCCTCATCATCAAGAGACGCATTTGTACATCTCGCGTTGGTTCAAGACAGTTTCATCAATATGTTACTAAACTTCGTCCGATGCTCACTAACTTTGATGCCGTGTATCAATTCTAAGTCAATATTCACTGGTTTTCTCAAATAAGAATGTTTAGTGTGGAGTATAGTTATACAAGTAATATTGTGGTAATTAAATTACGAAAAACAACAAAAACACACCTCCAGAAATCCCATGAGAGCAGGGGAAACACGGCCGTGTTCTCAGTTAGAATCGTTGAGGATAAAGTAGTTGTTACTCGTAAAAGGAATATGATTATGTCCTCCGGCCGCTTCCTGTTATTGTAGAGTGCTTGTGTTGTATCACGTAATCGATAACGTGAAATTATCTGGGTTTTATGACGTACCCAGTTCCCGCACGACAATTTCTTGTTGCATCAGGCGTGAATATGGACTGCTAAATAGACACACGTCGCTCTGAGATGATACTTTGTTGAAATAATCCACAAATTACAACCAAGTTAAGACCAAGAGGTCTTCAAGAGATTCTCAAGAAAGACGGAAGTTATTATCAACCGCTTTTCATCCACGTAAAGTAGGGGATGGGATAACAAGCACGTGCGCGCGCAAACTAAAGGACGGGTTTTAGGGACGGGTTACGGGACAGTCTTACGGGATAGACTCACGGGACAGACTTACAGGACGGGTTTTAGGGACGGGTCTACGATACTGGTTTAAGGGACCGACTTACGGGACAGACTCACGAGACGTAAAATTTACGCTTAATAACTATGTTACTTATCCGTACAGTACAGTTACCCAGGATACGGTACAGTCGAGATCCGGTATATGGTACAGTTACCCGGTACGGTACACATCATACACCCTTTTAAAGCCTTGACACTGTAAAAAAACGCTCTTCAAACCTTAAATCCCTTCGAAATCCTTTGAAAATGTCCAAAACGTTGGAACTTGAAAATTTCCAAGAATTTCCAAAGATTTCCAAGGTTTGAATATTCGAATAGCGCGCGCTTTTACCAGTGTAATGAAGGTGCATCTCGAATAACGCATGATTGTACAGATATTTACCAGAGTTGATACATTAGCCTAATGAATGTGGTATACGCTAATAACTCGCTCGGTCAGCACTCAACACTTCAGACGTAAAAGCTAACAGTCTGAGTACCTTAATTAATTACTCAGATGTAAAAGCTGTCCATGTATATATCACATTTGTCTTCAAGCAAACAGCTAAATGGCTTTCATTGAACAAAGCGATTAATCTCAGAGTCCCTTGATTACTCACACATTCAACTGCTTCACGTAAGTTTCCACAAGCACAATAATATATCTCTCACTTTATTCAATCACACAGGTTTCGCAACTCAAGTTGTACAGTTGGGTTAACGCGAAGAGGGAATTACTCTGATTGATTGAGATTGTGTCAGTCATCATCGATCGATCTTACGCAATTTCATCTTTCTGGGACCTAAAATATAACGTACTATTTTTTCTGATTTTCACGCGGAGCCGGCTTGAAACTGAAAATGTAGTCACGAGTCCAAACAGATAGTCGCTTTTGAGAATGTTGATCACTGATAAATGTTACTGACGAAGATTTCTAAAAAAACATTTTTAGCTGAAACTGAAAAACCGCCGTTTTCCAAAGAGTTCTAGTTTGTTGGCTAGACTGACAACTTGAACGTGTTTATACTTTACCAAGGTAGAAATCGAAAAACTATTGACCTTAGTTTTCTAATTTATACTAAAGCGCTCATGTGTAAACATGGCATAATGGTACGAAAGACCCGATTATTGGGTCGTTACTTTCGATTGAATGAGTCCAAGCGAAGCATTCATGCCTGTTGAACCTTTGTAGCTATCCCGTTATGAAAACCATGGAAACATATGAAAAAACCGGATACTGAAAGATATGAAACGGGACAGGATAAAATGTATTGAAAAAGTGGAAAAAATGAAAGTGCGAAAATGAAAGAACGCAAATAAAAGCCCAAATTAGTTTACTTAATATACGTACTAATTGACATGAACCATTTTCCCAATTTTCTTGTTCTTTTTCTTCCGATTGTCAATCAAATCCCTTGATTAATTTTGAGAAAGTAATTAGAAAATGGCGGCGTGACTATTAGTTACTCTCTCCCTGCTCCAGCGTGTCACTATAGGCGAACTGTGATCGTAGAAGGGATTATAGAATATTGAGATTTGAAAAGTGATTGTCGTAATCAAATTGCTGAGATCACCGATTCTTTAGCATCGCGATATTGTTGAGCGAGTTTAGAAAAAAATAGTTCGAAACCCACACCGTTGACTCCAGATATCGCCACGTAGCGAGGAAAAAACGCTTAATCTTGAGCTAAAGCCAGATAAAGCTAGCGTAGGATGTGTATATTATACTTTAAATCTGAGAAGAGTATCGCGTATACTTACTCGTTTTTTGGAGAAACTTATTCGTTGTCTTGACGAGGGATTGGTAGTCTTTCAGTCGTCAAATCCCTGTGAAAACAAAAACCAAGATGTTTAGCAGTGTCAATCCAAGCAAGAAACCTAAGGATAAGTTTCAACAATATGTATCGAATTCATTAGAGCAAGAAAGGTTTATAAATGCCTTATGTTAATACTCGTTCGATCACGTCAAGGGCCTCTTGTAATGCCCATTTTTGACACAGTCTGTGTGTCAGTCATTTCAAGCGTGTTTTTCTCCAATCAGAAGGCCGAGAATAGGTAAGGTTTGTATGTCGTTATGAACTTCAAGATGAGTTTGAAGAAATACGAGGTAAGGTATGTGGATATGGTTCACGTCACGATATGACGCTATGTTGGTATCAGTACTCCACAACCACAAAACCATACAACACTCGCTCTCAGGCGAGACCCCTAAGTCTTACTGACTGAAACCTCACGTTCTACCGTTCTCTCTACTGCAACGTTTAAATACAAATCCCAGAGATTCATTTGTTTATCATGAGTAAATATCATTCTTTTGATTGAAAAGAATTGTAAAGGCTCCCGATGGCTTGCTAGTTCCACCAAACAATGTTTCGTGAAAAGACGGTTTTTGAGAATACAATAAAATGTTGTAATTTCGTTGTAAAGGGATTATGTGGGTTATTTTGTCATCATAGACGTAATGTATTTACGTTCGACGCATTTAGCAGAGCCCAGGTAGTCTGAAGCAGTTATCAGCTTGAAAGTTGCACAATATAATTTTCACCGTCATGTACGTTTGGAAAAAAAGGAGAAATTTCTCATGCATTTCTCGACTATCTGGCATTTTGTTCTCTTTTGAAAAAATGGAAAAAAGTGAAAAAAAAAAACCCTGAGAATTAAAAAACTTTCGGCCAAATTGTTTAATAACGTCAAATGTAAATAGAGATCTTTTGCTTGACAGCGTGCTCTGAATTACCGGAAGATAACCGGTTTCATATCCTTCGAAGCGATCCTCAGTACCGCTAAAGTCAAACTGACTAGGAACAGAGATTTCCTCTACAGCATCCTCTAATAATAGCTCAATGTTGCCACGGAAAAACTCTAACCGCAAACAATATGATGGCGGTAGAGAAAATGAGATATACACAAAAGTGAATGTAATTTGACATCAGTAACGACCGATCACATTGTATTTCAATAGAATGTACGGCTATATAGATAGTCTGTGGGAAATTATACAATACCAAAACGATTAATGTTTTCATCGACCTTTGTGATGGTCTAAAATGGATGTATACTGCGGCTTCTTTAATGCAAAAAAAAGAGCATAAGAAGCGGTAATAGGTAACGGAATATCAAGAAAGTAATCTACGAATGTAGGTGTTCATTTGGGCCGAAAAGCTCTCAACAAAATCTATAAATCTATTCTGAAATCTATTATATACACTGCCTTACCTTTACTTTTGATAAAAGGAAACCACGGTTTTCCGAACAGCATTTACAATTGTCGTTCCCTCTAATTTGTTCTCCTATGTTATACTTCTTCGTGCGCATTTTCACACTATCACGAGCCGTCTTACTTAAGTAAACAAATCGAGAAACGAGAGCGAATGGTCGTTTGAACAGATAAAATCTTGAAAGTATACCGCTCAAATTATACTGATACGAGTCATTGTAAATTCAAAATATGAATGACTGTTCGTATACATACCTTAACGGAAAGCCCGACTCTCCCTCTTCGAACAATTTTAGCTATCAAATAGGCGAGGATATTTGTCTAGCGTGCTCGACTGTCAGTGAAGAAATCGTGAAAGAGTTGAAATTGTGCTTCAAGTAGTAGTGTTCTTGTTTTTTTTCTTATACAATCACTCAATTAATTTTTCCCACTTTTCAATTTATTCCATAACTTCCATTTCCTTTTCCGTTTGTGCACACTTTAACACCAAACTCACGTTCATCTATTGATTTCCTAGCTTTGGGGCGATCAATAACTACAGACTTCAAAGTCTTCAAACACACTTTGTTGAATTAATTCTCTATACTGTTATCAACTGCCCTTGTGCGAACGCCAAATAGAGGCTTCTCACCCACTTGACGAAATCATGCTCTAATGTTCCACTGTTTACAAACTCCCATACAATAAGTCAATTAACTGATCAATAATTCATGCTTAATGAAATTATCAGGCCATATCACCTGTCCAGGAAAGTAATTTGTGTTATTCTTAGTTTTATCTCTTGATTATATATTATATTTCATAAAACATTTATATTTTATTATGTTTTGGTTATGTTTTGGTTACGTCTGGGAAACAACATGGGAATAAAATGTTTTTTTTTTTTTTTTTTCCTTTCCTTTCCTTTCCTTTCCTTTCCTTTCCTTTCCTTTCCTTTCCTTTCCTTTCCTTTCCTTTCCTTTCCTTTCCTTTCCTTTCCTTTCCTTTCCTTTCCTTTCCTTTCCTTTCCTTTCCTTTCCTTTCCTTTCCTTTCCTTTCCTTTCCTTTCCTTTCCTTTCCTTTCCTTTCCTTTTTCCTTTCCTTTCCTTTCCTTTCCTTTCCTTTCCTTTCCTTTCCTTTCCTTTCCTTTCCTTTCCTTTCCTTTCCTTTCCTTTCCTTTCCTTTCCTTTCCTTTCCTTTCCTTTCTTTTTCCTTTCCTTTCCTTTCCTTTCCTTTCCTTTCCTTTCCTTTCCTTTCCTTTCCTTTCCTTTCCTTTCCTTTCCTTTCCTTTCCTTTCCTTTCCTTTCCTTTCCTTTCCTTTCCTTTCCTTTTTCCTTTCCTTTCCTTTCCTTTCCTTTCCTTTCCTTTCCTTTCCTTTCCTTTCCTTTCCCTTTCCTTTCCTTTCCTTTCCTTTCCTTTCCTTTCCTTTCCTTTCCTTTCCTTTCCTTTCCTTTCCCTTTCCCTTTCCTTTCCTTTCCTTTCCTTTCCTTTCCTTTCCTTTCCTTTCCTTTCCTTTCCTTTCCTTTCCTTTCCTTTCCTTTCCTTTCCTTTCCTTTCCTTTCCTTTCCTTTCCTTTCCTTTCCTTTCCTTTCCTTTCCTTTCCTTTCCTTTTTCCTTTCCTTTCCTTTCCTTTCCTTTCCTTTCCTTTCCTTTCCTTTCCTTTCCTTTCCTTTCCTTTCCTTTCCTTTCCTTTCCTTTCCTTTCCTTTCCTTTCCTTTCCTTTCCTTTCCTTTTTCCTTTCCTTTCCTTTCCTTTCCTTTCCTTTCCTTTCCTTTCCTTTCCTTTCCTTTCCTCCTTTCCTTTCCTTTCCTTTCCTTTCCTTTCCTTTCCTTTCCTTTCTTTCCTTTCCTTTTTCCTTTCCTTTCCTTTCCTTTCCTTTCCTTTCCTTTCCTTTCCTTTCCTTTCCTTTCCTTTCCTTTCCTTTTGTTATCTTGTTCTTTAGCAATCTCAATGGTAATGGTTCTCTATCGGATGCTACCGGCTTGCAACAACAACATCAACAAAAAACGCTATTATTATAATTATGTGGTTTGGCGCCGAGAGACTAAGTGAGTTTTCTTTCCAAGTAGCCACTAACGCACTATGGTACTTATAATTCTTGGTATTCAAAACTCTGACCCGATCGGTTAATAATTACTAGATTAAATCCACAAAAATGAACGCGGCGGCCATCTTGGATGACGTCGACGTCATCCAAGATGGCCGCCGCGTTCATTTTTGTAGATTTAATCTTTTCATAAATTCAACATTTGTTTTTTCTTTATTTTTATCGGTTTTAAGTGAATATTTTATTTTAGTTCTAACTTGGATCAAAAAGTCATCGTTTATTCTTGTTGATTGTCAGTGACAACGTTATTTAATGAGTTGGCGCCACAGTTCCTTCCCCCGCTTTTAATGTCCAAGTTTGGTGCACTAGCCGACCGATAATGTACATTTGTGTAAATAAACTATACTTTGATGTTTCGAATACTTTGTACACGAGACTGCAATGAAAGATTCCCGCAGTAAATAAAATAACATGTCGTCTAAAGTCTACATTACGAAAAGTTCGAGTTTAAAACCCGCCTTAATTGCAATAAACAATATACATTAACTCGCTGATTAATGCAGGAAATGTCCTTTCAAACCTCTAAATTATTTGCTAAAAAGCACAAAAGAATTCTAACTAAATGAAATCAACTTACAAAAATGTATTTAGCGATGTACAATAACATGAAAGCAAATTTTGGCGTTCTTAATTTCTTTTCGTAACTAACAAAAACAAAAGAGTGTTATGTAAGCAAACTAAAGATAGAGAGACTCTATGTTTATTAATCAACTCTAACCATTGAGTCAAACAGGAAATTTCAATTCATAACCTTACTTCATCATGGAATGTCAAAGTAAATATTTTCCAAACTTTATTATTAAAAGGGGTTTTCAAACTATTGTAAAAGCTAACTGTAACCAGTCTCGTTAAATTGAAGAACAATGTATGATTATATATTTTTTAAATAATAATAAACGATAAACATCCTTACTCTGAGATGTCCTAATTTATCAATTAAAATATTTTTGCTTCACTGTTGTCCAATTTCAAAAGATTTGCAAAAAAGTGAATTTTTGAAAAAGAATGAGTTACGAAGCAGTATGGATATCGCATGATTGAAGTTCATGATGATGCTGATTCTTTATGACGGCAATGCTGATGATGAAGATTTTACATAGCCTAAAAGTTTCTCAAAATGTTTAACTTTTCAGAGAGATCAGTTTCAAAAAAATTTGAACATTTCATTTCCTGCCTTCGTTATTCGGTTTTGAAACTGACTGATTCGTAGGTCTAAACACAGGAAAACAGGTGTAAGCCCACAAGCGCGCGTCGTATTTCGAACTCGAGAAAGAGTTTGTCAGCTTATCGCTTTCCCAGATGTCGTTAGGCAAACCAACGTTTAAGGTTTTTTTCTGAGTTATATTTAGTTACAATCAGAGACGCCGTTTATTTGTCTGCCATTCTGTACAACAAACACGCATCGCAGAACGCTTCGCGTGCAGGTGAACTCTAAGCTTGGCCGATGAGTATATAATCGAGATATTCATGCTCTGTGCATACTTGCTTGATGAACACAAAGCATAATTTTCGGGCCGAAAAACTCAAGATCGTTAAAGCGAGCCGAGCTGTAATATCAGAGCAGGGCTTGAAAAATCAGGCTGACAGAAAGGCCGATAGCGATCTCTCGCAATCAAGAGCAATCGATTTCAAACTCTTCAAGATGATGTCACCGGTCATCGAAATTAGGCCAAAGTCTCCAAAGATGTGTCATTTTTGATAAAACAGTGACTAAGGTGCTTGAGCACTCTTCACAATTGTTCTAGCGTGAAATATGAGGGCATAACAAAGGAATTACGCTAGCACGAGAAAAGTTGCACCGCTCAATACTCAGCGCTGTGCAGTTTATTCAATCAACATCTGCCGGAAAAACACAACTTGTCGAACTTCGAGTAGGTTTATTAAACTTAGAATTTATAAACCCCGAGTCGTTAATTTGACATACTAGCACGTGATGCACGTCACAGACAGACCGCGGATAAGCAGTGAATGGAATTGCTATAGGCTATTGTATCAAGAGTACCCGGTGCAGCAACCACAGAAAAATTCACTACTTCATTTAAGTTTTTAATTTCCATTTTCATTATGTAATTTTAAATGTAATACTACAAAGTATTACTGAAATATCGAGGTGTTTTGACTTTAGTTATGCACTGAGTTATAGTTATACTTCGCCATCGCCCAGTCAACATTACAAGTTGTTCTTTGCTTCAGTAATGACGAAGAAGAATACGAGCGAAAATGGTGAGGGATGTTCTGTTAAAATGAACTTCTTTTGAGGAATATCAGATTCAATTCTTGCAATTTTCAGTTGCACACGGAGGTTTCGCCCAGTCAAGCTGAATAGCTCCAATTCAATGGCCTTTCTAAAGGATTTTAAAATGCTAATTAAACGAATCTAGTCGCCAATAATATTCAATGAATTCAAACGTTTTGCGAAACAAAGCAAACACTATCAATGTCCACCATTGCTGAGAACAACAGGAAGTTAGGGCTTCATGGTGTTTGAATTTTTTACAATAGAAACAGAAACAAAAGCGGCTTTAGCAAAAACAAAATAAGAGAAATATCGAGCACAGACCATCTCACTGAGTTCAATCATTCATCAATATACTCAACAACTATTGATCCAAACAGGAAACTTTCACTTCAAGACTTCAATTAAATTAGTAAGCTTATATGTAAAACGAAAAGTTGTACACCAAGGTAAATATTTTCCAAACTTTTTGTTATTGTACAAGTCATGTAAACACAGGTTCGAAATAATTCGAGTATTTGCACAAATTAAAAAGTAAAACTCACAGCATTTGTGCTTCAAACAAATAAGACTTTAACTTTAATACATCAATGTAAACTAATTAAACAGAAATATAATTAAAATAGTAAGTTTTCTTTTGTTAATTTTTCTCGTTGCAGAACGATTCAACTTGTTCAAAAAGCGATTCAAAAAAGTGGACAGAAAAATCCAAGGAATGTTCATCGTGCATGCATGTATACATACCGGCAAGGCTGCTGAAGGAAAAGACCAGTTGTCCTCGCTATCTCGCAGTGACTGCTGCAACACCAATATTGTGAACTGATACACCGTGAATCTATTTAGCGATTACATTAGCCAATGAAAAAGGAGAACGACAAATCACGTGAATGCTGTCATAGCAACGGAGTGGTACACAAAACGTGATAAAGCGAAAGCCAGCGATGGAAAATTAGTCTGACAAACAGCGTGGGAAAGACAAAAGACAATAGAGAAAAATCATTTGGGAAAAGCACCATGAAACGAGCGATTTACACGCCGATAACCGAGGGCAATGAGAGATTTTATAGAAACAAAAACAAAAATATTACATGCTTCTCCGTCGTTTCACGTAAAAGAGACGTCGAAAAAGATCTGATTAAGTTTGTCAATAGCTTACAAGGCACAAGAATATAGTCGCCATGAACTGATACAGTCAGAAAAAATGGTGTTTTCGCAATTCTGATACCCAGAGTGAGAAAAATGATTAAATATCAAGTCGATGAAACGGTTGTTACAGGAGTTTTCAATAAATAAGCTTAAAAGTCCTAAAAAACTGTGCCCTTCAAGCAAAAATTCAATATGAAACTTAGTATATAGTAGTATATGCACTAAAATCCGTTCTATGACAAGCTGCTGTTCAGTGTAAAAATAAAAAGGAAAGGAAAACACGACTTGATTTTCGTGTGTACACACTAGTTCAGTGCGACTAGTTATACAAGGAAGCAGAGAGGAAGAGAATTAAACCATTATACCCGCCATGCTAATCCTTTAGCCAACGTTTTATTAAGTCGCTTCGCTTTTGAACTGCAAATCCAAGTTATTTCAATCAGTTTGAATTAATGTGCCTGAGACCTGGTTGAATAAATAAAAGTACAAGTTGACAGCGGTTCGGCCATCTAGTGTCAGAGTCGACATGTTTTAGCGAGCGGTCGGAACTTTGTGCCATCGTCGTGGCCTTTATTTTGACAAGGTTTGGATTTCAGTTCAGAGAAGTGTTGAAGATAGCCATCTGTTGGAGCTAGTTTTATAAACATGCTGGGTGAGGATTTTTGTAGCTCTGTTCTATGGAGTCGGTACAAACGGCAGCAAACAAACTGGCGAACAACTTTATCAGAGCCGGTTAAATCATAATCAGCTAGAACTGATGTTCACTTGAGCCGGCGAAGAAGTGAACAATCAAGTCAGTTAAAGTTAATAAATGAACATCGATCAGCAGTCATGATAAAAGAGTAAGACGAGAAAGAAGGACAAGAAACAAGATTGGAGAAAAGGTTGACAAAACGAACAAGTGAAAAAGTGAAAACAGAATATAAAACATAGGTAAGAAAACGCAAAGCAATATTGAGAAATAATAGTTTCGTAACCTGGAGAATATTTTTGCTTTCTTTCATCCAACCTTAAATCTTCGTTACGCTTGGAAGCTGCTGCAGACTTGACTCCCTCACGGACCGGCGCCGAGGACTCGACTAAAACTCAAATGTTTGCCAACGAGCCTTTAAATGTGTTTACTGACACTGTCAGGTCGCTTTCTTCTTAGCCTCGGACAAAAGTTTGCATAAAACAATCAAAGTCTTACAAAAACGCAGGAAAACTGAAGCCGGCAGCAGCTGAAGTTCACTAGAATTAGTGAGGCCGGGAATTATGGGTGTTAATTTATGCATACTACGTCACATGCCAAGCCAAAAATTGCTTTCTTATCGCCGACTTTGTAGTTTTGAGTAAAAGACATTAAACCTCGATTCACGATTAAGCGATTTGATATTTGAGAGAGTAAGTAAGATAGGGAAACCACAAAGATATATATATATATTTACTTGCTGTAGTGAAAGGAAATTTTATTTGAAGAGAACGTTGATAACGTCTGTGGGCGTTGGACAACTAATAAGAAATCGTATCGACACATAAACGTTTACAATAATATTATCATGTTTTAAACCTGCCTATCTGAGGTTACTGAATATTGATGAAACATGTTCAAAACAAGTAAATGCATTGTGTTCAGTTGTCTTTTTGCAGTTTTCCCGGCTTGTCGCGGTTCCTCAGTAGTGCGCGTTGGACAACTAATAAGAAATCGTATCGACACATAAACGTTTACAATAATATTATCATGTTTTAAACCTGCCTATCTGAGGTTACTGAATATTGATGAAACATGTTCAAAACAAGTAAATGCATTGTGTTCAGTTGTCTTTTTGCAGTTTTCCCGGCTTGTCGCGGTTCGTCAGTAGTGCGCGTTGCGTGATGACGTACGTGCACATAACGAAGCGGCTGCGAAATAGACTACGTCAGGATAGTTTTATTAATGCAGTTACTTGTGAGACACTTTTTTAATGAAAAAACCGTCAAAAGTGGGGACAAGAGAAAGAATGAACGATGATAATGGCGGAATAACACCGCAACAGATCCAAGGGGAAAAAAAGAGTAAAGTGAAATGAAAACGCAAGTAAAGTGCAAAAGAGAAAACCACGATGTATAATATGTATGGATCGGAACAAATGAAAGGCAAATAACAAATAAACACGACAAAATGATGAAGATAAAATGGGTAGTCGACCAGCAAGATAACTGAAAAAGGTGATCCTAGAAAAAGATAAGGAGAAAGACAAAAAGCAGTTTATTTTTTTATTAGCACAAATAAAAATAGCGAAAAAAGATCCGTTAAGATGTAATCAAATGAGCTAAAGCACAAGTAAAATAGTATAAAGGGGAAGGATTTTCTCTCAGTATAAACGCCCGTTATACGTGTGCACTGTAATACACCTGTCAATACAGTCATATTACACTTTACTCTGGCCCAGATAATCTGGGTGATGGATACACTGGCTGCATCAGCACGAATCTTACACGATTTGGACAACTGTGTAACTCGGCGCAAAACCACACCATACTGTGATCTAATACCATTCGTACTGAGAACTATTCCATGGCGCCTACACGGAGTTCGAGAGACACTTACGCTAACCGTGCAGTGGACCGTCCATCAAACACTTAAATACTTCAAACCATACCGCATTCAGCGTGTTTTGGGATGTTGACTTGATTGACGGAAGTCTACCAGCAGCGCCATTTGTCTCTCCAATCACACAGCAAATGCAAATAGTGTAAAAACCATTTAAAATATCCTGGCTTTGTTAGTGCGTCCTTTTTGGACTTTTTGTGCCTTTTGTGTTTTCTCTTCACGTTTTATTTCCCTGGCGGCACTTCTTGTTGCAATTGCATGGGTCGTGTTCAGTTTAATTTCGATAAACAGGATCAACAGCTGCTGTGATGTAGAACTAATGCATTAAAAGTGCTGGAAAAGATCAGAGATGAAGTCATGATGGCATGTTATTTCATCCAATGTTTTGTTCGTCTGTCCGATGACCATTTAAATTGCTTTAAATTGTGTTGCCTAGCAACGAAGATCTGATAATTCAGACTATCGTGAATGTAATATACAGTCATTTGCAAAAATTCTGGCCGCCACGAAATATCAATATATCAATATATCGGGTGCATTATGGGTAATTAAATAATCGAAAATTTCCCTTAAATCGGGTTAACGCCAGCAAAGTTGGTAGAAATATTTAGTATAATGTTTATTTTAGTCTTACGTTTGTTGTTTGTAAATTTTGCTTCATTTAATAAGTTAGGAAACTCAAAATAGTATTATTTAATTACCCATAATGCACCCAATATATTGATATATTGATATTTCGTGGCGGCCAGAATTTTTGCAAATCACTGTATATTTACACTAGTTCTAATATGAAAACAGATTTTGCCAGGACACGTGGCACGAGAGACATTTCAGATTATATGACAACAAAACAACTGGAAGAAGACTAGACGATGAAGATAGAAGAAGAAGAAGGAGAAGAAAAGCGAAGGAAATAAAACTGAAGGAAAAGAAAATAGAAGAAAAGAAGAGGAACAGAATCAATACCAACAACGAAGTAGTGTCAGCAACAGCTACACTGGTAACCTAGCGCAACAACAAGGGGTTAAAGGGGACTTCGTGTCCTATTGTACAACACCTGCCTTATGGGCGAATCTTGAAAAAAAAATAAAAATAAAAAAAGAGCGAAATCAGTGGAAATGAACACTCGTATGGCTTCGTCCACTGAAAAATATCAACTGAGATGCAATAAATAACTAACACTCACATGTCCACGGTGTTCTAAGTCTTGCATATCTGAAGTAGATTCTATATGTAAACAGTGTCTGTTGCGGCCTCTTTGATTCGAAATTACCCAGAATGATTAGCGAGCGCGCCCGCCATTATGTCGCAACCAAAGCATACAAGTGTTATATTCGTTGGGATATTTGGCGTCAGTGGTCAAATCTAACTTTAAAAAGCGTTTAAAAACAAAGATAAAAAGCCTCTACTTGTAATAGAAAATAGGAACGTTCTTATCAGTTGTCTCTGTGAAGCGGAACCGGCACCGCGGAAAACCTCTCGCTGGTGGCTTGGCGTCGTTTTAAAAACGACAATGACACTTTTAGGCCCCGTTTACACGAGAGAGAGATAGCCAATTCTATTGTTTTATCATCCACAGGGAATATGCGAGTTACAAAAGAGTTGACCCTAGTGCTCTCTCTGACTCTCTCTCCGGCTCTCATGTAAACAGGGCCTTAGACTCAATCAGCTTTGTTCAGTGGTGTGTTTGCTTATAATTTCAAGCTCTGGCGACCATTAAGGATCTTTTAAAAGGGTCTTTTAAAAGCTTCAGCAATAGCAATCTGATGGAGCGGCAGGTGAAGTGAACTATTTGTAGACAACTCTAATGGGTGTATATATCATTTCACCAGCGGAAATCCTTCAGGGAAGCCCTCAAAGTGCATCCGCTTAATACGACCGCGGCTGAAGTAGAACTTCGTTTAGAACTAGAAACTGACAGAGACAAGCGTGGTTAAACTATTGTAGCTTAGAGTGCGTCCGGCGTCGATGTATATCAATCAACCAATATATATATATATAGAACGAATGTTAAACACCGCGTATTAAAAGGTACTCTGTTCTGAAGAAGTTGTGACACTATAATCCTTATACAAACCAATACAAGTCCGTAACGTCGTTTTGTCGCCGTCTGGCCCCAAATCAATGCAGTGTTTGCTGCAAATAGATTCGATCATGGATCATATTAAAAATGGAGACACAGATTCTACCCGACATTGCACACACGGGGATGAGGGGGAAATGCAGCGGCGCTACTGTGAACTTAAGCATATAAATAATAATATAATAATAAAGAACTTTATGTGAGTGTTAAAATATTTAGCCTTTCTACTAACTGAGGACAGTATATAAAAACTATAATACAATAGAATGCTAAAAACAAGATATACTATATTATATCTATATATATATCTATCTATACCACCCTCCTCCCAACTGACTAATGTGTTACTCAAATATATACACAGGTAGCCAAAGCTCAACATTTGTATAAGAGAATGTATAGGAATTATTCATTGGTCGATTTTCAGCGTAAATATTGAATAAATGTTATTGTAACTTACTTATTCAATATTAGTTACGCTGCGGAAAATTGACCAATGAATAATTCCTATACATTCTCTTATACAATGTTGAGCTTGGGCTACCTGTGATATATATATATACTAACCATAATATAATACTACATAATACGTAGTATATACCCACTAAAACCCTACCTTTACTAATCAAATTAATGTTACATGTAAAAGTAAATAATTAAATGTGTTGGAAATATTGATTGGAAAAATCATAAGTACAATAAAGAACTATGTTCAACATCACATCGTCAAACGTTTATTGCTCTCAGATTGGTTAGAAAATTAAAGCAATAGCTATACGCATGAACATCAAGCCTACAAGAAAACCTAGTTAACCAGCATTGAAATGAAATCAAACGCTACAACAAGATGTGAAAGTACTGAGACTATGTACAACATATCTTCCCAAAGAACCCTGCTCCATTAAGTGGTCGAAATCCAATTTAGCTTATTAACATCGAAGTGAAAACAAAAGGTCCTTCGAAAAGATGTCAACATCTCATGTGTTTAATTAAGATAAGTTGACGGTTTGCCTTCGTAGTATCAACAGGTCCTTTCTACAAGACACCAACTTAGCGTACATCACATTTTAGTTTCTAAGCATATACTTGCCTCATTTGCAGCCACTTGGAAAGAAAAGCAAAATGTCCGCCTACAAGAAGTTTGCAAAACAACTTTCAAAAGGAACTAGTGAACCGTGTTTATTTAAATACGTTAGCGATTTCAATAATTCAATAAGACAGCTTTCTACAGGTATTCCCAGCGGAGCGGGGAATTGACATTACCTAAGTTTAATCTATATAAATGTCTAGATAAAGCATTGGTCTAAGAGGATAGCTGACGATATGTATTAGGGGCCGAATATGCCTTCCCTCACTAGCCATTTGGTTAGAATCATGTTTTGTGAAGTACCAGGTTGGCGGGGGCCGGGGGCGCGGCGGATGCGGTTGAAATGTTCATCCTCTACGTAAGTCGATTCGACGTCTCAGCTTCTCAACATGTGTCGCGTTAGTCGAGATTCAGCGGTCGTAAAATCAAAAGGATTGAGCAGTTTATATATAAATCCTTCTACATACGGAAAGCTAAGCAAAGCGTCCGACTAGACTCATATTAGTCCCTCACTGGTTTGTTAAAGTGTATATGAATATACCGAATTGTTAGCTGAATACTGATTTTTTCATATGTAATCGATTTTCAAAATAACAAAATTAATTTCATATATATTATTTAATTTCGAAATAAATAATAATAAATTTCAACACGAGAAGAGAAATTACGATATGATCACTTACACGAAATTTACGCTGACCAAGAGCGAGCGAGGACGCAGCGGTATAAATTCCGTGTAAATTCTGTGTGCATTCAATTTACATGGTTTTGATCACACCGTCCAAGGGCGTGTGTTTTTCCTGTGACAATATTAACAGAAATTGTTCATCAGTTCTCAATTATTAAACCGCGTTAATGTTTCAGTAATGTTTATTTCAGAGGCAATATATGATAGAGTGGTTTTCATGAACCCGTGAAACCCACTCGTACGAAAACGACTCTGTTTTATCGATCGGTAAAGCTTGTTTGCATTAATACAACCGATATAAATAAATATAGAATACAAATCAATTATACTCTAGTTTCTGTTTCACGGGTTTATGAGAACCACTCTACATATGAAAGATGTTAGAACGTTCTTGATAAAGAATGTTTAAAATGGTCGAAGCGCTTTCCTTTTTTTTTCATGATTAGAGCGTTTGTTCGTGACATTTACTACGTACTGGCTATTGTGACTGAGTTAATGTTAGTGTATTGGCCACTACAAAAAAGAGCAGGGGACTGGGAAGGAGTTTATTAGAATTACTGTAATTACGAAATTAAGTTTGTGACATGAAACAACATGTTGAAATTATCATATGTGTAAAGTTTGATGTGATTTGAGTGAATCCTGTCGGAATTATAAACTTTTGAAATTTTGAAATTTTACAGTGAATGTATGGTTTGGGTGACAACGTAAAAAAATAAAGAGTTTGTATGGGAAAATGTACATCTTTAATGCCCTCTAGCATCGTCAATATTAAGCCAAAGTTCACCAAACTTTCCAGATTAGCTAAGTTTGATCTGCTCTGTCATTAAATGATGCCCACTTTTGCTAGTTTCTTATTGAATTAGTTTTACGGACTTGGTCCCAGTCCCCTGCTCGTTTTGGTAATGGCTAATTAGTGTATATCAAACATACTAATCCCGCTATAGAAAGACATTGCGTTCATCCGTCGGTGGTCATCAATAGATAAATTTGTCATTAAAGTAAACAAAGATTGTAAAACGGCGAAAAAAACCCCAGAAAAGCCTTCATTATACGCCGTCGGTTGAATTTATGTGTGGTGCAACTTTGCTGAAAATAGTCCAAGTATTCCCTAACGGGTTTGTTTGTGTTGTACTACTAAATATATTGACTTTTTTTATTTTTTTATTTGTGTATATATATTTCGAGTTGGTGCGATATTTGACGATAATGCCGACGTAATAAAATATAGATGTAGATGACTATACTAAGTACTAACGGGTACTAATTGCAGCATTGTTCCCCTATTAAAGCCATACAACCAAAGTAAAGGTGGTTTAAAAGCGGACTGTTTTAGTTACAGAAATATGTACCTTTACTATTCCTTTGACTATCTGTCCACAGTGTTTTCCTTCCTTTGCTGTCTTTAGCACAATGTAGCCATGTAGAATTCTTTACGAAGGCGACTTCCCTGACACACTGACTGTTGTCCGCGGACTCGAACCCCAACCACACCAAGGACCTACCGAGTTTAGAAACACTGGATTTCAGAGCTTAGTTTACAGTTCGACTATGACGTTTATGTTTGGATGTCGCTGGGATGTCGCGCTGTCCTAATAACCGTCGTCGAGGCGACAGTAAACTAAGCTCTGGAATCCAGGCTTTTAGAAGAGTCCGATTCTGACGGGTCAGAAATATTCCCCACCCCTCCCCTACAGAAATTTATATATGAAACCGATCACTGACGATCCGAATGGTGCATCTCAAGCCGAATCTACACGAGCAAATTTTCCTTGACAAGTTTTCCTTGACAAGGAAGACTTGCTCGTGTAGACGACAAAAACATCGCCAATTTTTCCTTGTCAAGGAAAACTTGTCAAGGAAAACTTGTTCGTGTAGATGCGGCCCCTTCCTAAACGAAAGGCCACTCCTCTCCCTCCCCTCCCATACGCGAACTCTGTGTAGGGACCATCCCCTTCAAGGAAGGACCTCTATTTTTGCCCGGCTATAAATGGTCTGATTTCTAGTATCCAAGTGAATATCCCTGCCCGCCCATGCAATCATAATTAATTACTGGAGCTGTACAATAGTTATGATTACAATCAATAATTAATGTAATCGAATTGAAGTAAGTATCGTCAGTATGCCACAGATGTGACGATTAGACTCACGATTAATAGCAACTGTAAATTCGTTATAAATGACAAGAGACGAGCGTTTACACTTGAGTGCAAGTAGAATCCACTTGAACTAGTCATGACTGTCGTTTACTTATAAATTCAATTTGTTATCGAGTGATAATGCTCTTACACGAGATGATACATTAACCGACAGAATCGTAATTATTGATTTATTGTCGTTTTTCTTAGTGCTTGTCTTCACGCACTCACGCATCAATTTGTTTTTGCCGAGAAGCAATCTTGTCCTCATAACCTGCGATCCTGATGTTCTGCGACGAAAAAAACACAGTCTCTGGCTTACCCTCTGCTCATGCGCGTTATTACGAAAGGGAAATTAAGTTGACCCGTATCCTTTGAATCGTTTGCCTTGAACACAAGAACATTTATTTTGTATTTTAGTTTCTCCACGTGATCTTGGATGAATACAGCGCTGAATCATCGATGAATGTTTTAAAGAGTCACGCATAGTCACGCAATAAAAGAGCCAAACTCTCATGTGTAACACAACGATCGTGAACAGCGATATATTCTGTGCTAAGAACAAATATTTCTTAGTACTCCCTGGCAGATTACTTCACCTCGTACTGGGATTCTTTTACAACAATACTTTTTATTGTTAAAGTGTAACGACCCATCTTTGTTTTCAACTGAAACTCCTAGCCTTAGGCAAATAGCGCCCGCGTTCGTCTTTTTCGGCTCCTACTTACCTCCAGAAAGCGGTGAGAAATTTCAACGCATGCGCTGTAAGATCTTAAACCGGATCCACAGAAATCCGGTGAAGAATTAAACGGGTGTATGTCATAGAGCACAACGTCCTTGTCATTGGCCATAAGGATCGCAGGCCCTGGGGACGAGTTGACCGAGAAGAGACTTCCTCGTCCCCAGTCTCCATCGTCCCTACTCATTTATGTAACACAGGTATACCAGATTATGAAAATACTGTGAAGGAGTTTCAGTGCAGGATAGTCCACAGGGAGCCCAAGCATAAATTCAGAAAAAAAAATTGGAAATAAAGTACTTTTTTTCCCTATACCTGACCTGCCTAGTGATATTTTTCCTTTTTTTTCCTCAGCTTCGTTACTGAATTCATGCTTGGGCTCCCTTTTGTAGTCTTCACGTATGCATATACACCTATTCCAAAAATCGTTGTCCGCGCCGAAAGCAACAAGCAAGAAGCTGAAGACCGCAAAGGGCATTGGGACTTTCTCCTTATTCATTTATTCATCCGTAGACATTTTGACAACATGCATTTTCAAATGGCCGAATAGTTCTAAATGATTGCTATTCAACGCTCGTAGGGATAACTTCTCAAGTACCACGGATAAATAAATTAATTAAGAGATTCCCAAAGTCCTTTGCGGTCGTCAGCTTCTTGCTTGTTGCTTTCGGTCCGGACAACGATATTTGGAATAGGTGTATAAATTTTGTTTGAATTGCGCGCCAGTGTTGTTGTTGTTGTTGAAACGTTTTGGTGTGCCTTCATAATAGAACAAAAAAAACGCTTTTTCTTATTAATTTTAAATTTTATAACTGCGTAATCTTCTCAACGCGCATGATGGCCTACTAAAGTGAGAAATAAAGTCCTCATCTGGATATAATATACTGAGGCACATTGTTGTGTTGGTTCTGATCAGCATTGCTAATCGGGGTGCTTTAAAATAAGCTATTTAATTACGTCACAAAGGCTAAGCAATATTACAGTTGTAAAGTGAGTATACATAGAAGTTTATATTGCGATCCTATGCACAGCTACAATCTTGGACAAAAAGTGTTGAGAATTTCTCACAAAAAAATGCATTTCACTCACAAGAGGTGCTTATCTATAGAGGCCCTCCCCCTCCCCCTGGGTCCAATGTTGGTCAGTCGGGTAGAGCAATGACCCAGCCTTACTGTAACATTGATTTGGGGGAAAGGGGGGTGGGGCAATGGGGGGCAAGGGGGGCAGGGGATATTGTTTTTCGTCATATTATGACGTATTCATTGAATTAAGACACAAAAAGGAGAATTTTCTCAACAATTTTGTCCAAGATTGTAGTTTGAGTCGAGAGCGAGTCTATATCGGCCAAATTAAATAACTGGGGTGGGGGTGTTTTTTTTGGGGGGGGGGGGGGGGGGGGGGGGGGGGGGGGGGGGGGGGGGGGGGGGGTTCCTGTGTTATTACAGAAACCGCAAGCAGGAAGATGAAATAACGACAAATAACAGAGGAGGAATATTACGTACAAACTAGCATTTTAGACTTTCACAATGCTCTCCAAAGTGAATGCTAAACAACGACTCTTATCTCTACCTCTATATCGTCGACAAGCTACACAACCTGTACGTAGTCTCAACGCACCAGTCTCTTATGTTTACACGTTAGGGATGCCGTGCCGGTAATGTATCCGCGTCACCGTAGTCAAAAGGTTGCATGGGTGCCGTGTTCATTTTTTTGTGTTAGAAAATTAGTGAACACGGAAAATAATCCTAATGACAAAACAAGCTTTTGCCTCGGTTTCATATGCTATAAAGACGACCACTATATATGTCTTACCAGATTATACTCGGTAGGTTTTCACACTGTATATCCTTGATGTACGCTACAGAAGTCAGTCTGGTTGATTAATTTGTAGTGCCTTTCTCTCAGTTAAGCTGAACCAGTGGTCTTTGACGAGTTGGTAATATGTCTATAGTTGATGGGTTAAGTAAAATCGCTCGATAAGCTACCGAAAGTAGATAATTAACAGTTCAATTATGCCATTGATATAGCTCTCATTAACTCCGATTAAAAAATCTTAACAAAAGAGAACAGAGATCAAACCGTAGAATAGTCTTACCACAAGCGACTTTGACAAAAGAAGCGTTAAGACGATTACAGGATATAAACGCAAACGCTAGCCATCTGTTTCGAACTATAGTCATAGTGTACACACATGCCGCATACCGTGGCACAATGCTTCCTAAACGAGGGGCTTTTCAGTGACAATAATACAAACGATGAAATAGTGGTACTGAGGAGTAATCAATCAAGTGCTTTTAGCCACCGTTTTCAGCGGACTTCTCCGTATCCACGCGAGGTTAATTGTTTATGCACGCAACGCGCAATTGCATCTCAAGCAAATAGGTACACAGCGCGCATTCAAAAATTCCAAGATCACCTCAAAGTTTCAACACGTTTTCTTACCATACTGAGGTAGAATCACTGATCGCCAAGACTCCCGGCAAATGGATTTTCTGATATTTGAAATATATCCTATCTCGACATTTAAAAAAATGAGTTCAGTGTACTTAACCAAGCCCGCGGTCGTTTAACACTTGGTTAGTTCGTGACTCCACTATACTGCGTGCGACAAGCAGCCATTTAGCTAATTACTTTGAAGGGGTTGAAATAAAATGTTACTGACTTTGTGTGGAAACTGACAGGGCCGTCTTATGACATTACGGCTACGTACCCGAGCACAAATATAGAACATTTCAGAATAATCAAAAATGTTACTAGTATTCTTTCTCTCTGATGTATTGATTCGAAAGTGAATAAAAGTTCAAATTATACAGGAAACAAAACTTATGTAGTCAAGAAAGATCGCGAACGTCGATGCTTTGACCACAGGAAGCCCAAGCTGTGGTTTTGTGGAGAATATCGAAAAAATATTTTCTCCTGTAAATACTGTAATAAAAGACTTGAAACTGTGGTAGTGTCTTGTGGTCTTTATTTACTATCCCTGTGCAATAGGGATAGTAAATAAAGACCACAAGACACTACCACAGTTTCAAGTCTTTTATTACAGTATTTACAGGAGAAAATATTTTTACGATATTCTCCACAAAACCACAGCTTGGGCTTCCTGTGCTTTGACGTCTGTGATATCGCCACGTAGCGTCAATATCTCAAAAACCGCTTTTGACTTTGATGTACAAATGGTCAAGGTGAATGGATTGTCGAGTGGCGCATTTCACCGTCGTCGTGGGAGACATCGTTAAATAGCACTACATGTTTGCTTGTTTTTAGACGACATGAAACAACAGTACAGTGGGGTTTTTTTGGTCCTAAAATATCAAACACTAGATATTAGTAGTAGACCGCTGTAAGTAGACTTTCCTTTTAAAGTACAATATGGGAAAGTAATATCTTGGCGAAAGTTTGTATGATATCAGACCCCATGGAAGAAACCGTTCTCTCGTGTGCATGTAGTATATTTTTATGCTGGGTAATTGAGTGAAGGAGGCGACGGCCATCTTGGATTAGCCGTTTGCCTTGCATCAGAATTTTTCGTTTGACGGAAACCAAGGGGATTTTTGCTTATCCAACGTGACCGTCTTGTCTTTTTTCTAGGAAAAATGACTACCGAACTACGGGTTGCTCTATTCATGGATGTACTGAAGTCTATTGTTTGCTACCGACGAAATTGCAGGCGGGTCTTCATCACTAGCCTGACGCAACCATAAGTGTAAAAACGTCGACATGTCTTGCAAATGTTTTTTTACGAGGAACAAATCCGTGGGTGTTCTGTCTCTCTGCGAATGTCGACTAGTTGAATTGATGGCCTAATCACTGGAAATAATATTCAATGAGAACCAAAAACAAATATTTATGAAAACCATACTGTGAAAAAAATGAACCCAAGTTTTACAGAGCGAAAAACGTTATAGAATGATTTCGCCTGGCCCGCGCTGTGCACGTATTTATAAAGCTATTAAAAAAATAGACAGTGACTCGAACCCGCGCGCCACTTAGGAAATTCTATGCAAAACACTAAAAATCGACCATACACCCAGACTTAAATGCTGAGTCACCGTATGTTACGTATAGGACGAAGACTTCGGCCTCATCCGCGCTATCCGAGTAGTACACAATCAGCGTAGTAGTCAAAGAGGGAGGGAACAGTCGTATCCTAGTCCTAAATGACTGCCCCTTACTACTTCAGCTATCTGTACTTCCGATTGATTTCGAGGATAAATTTAGTAGTCTATCGTGTAACGGTTATTGTTATGGAAATTTATTGACCAACGTAGCTCTCTGGAAATACGCTGGACCTCGACGCCAGTAAGTAAGTAAGTGACCAGGGATCGACTCTCCGTGGACACCAACACTTTTTTTACCGTTTTTTTATTGTCTTTTCTATCGTTGCAAAATGTCGAGAATAACATTTGAAAATTTTTGGGTTTTAAAGAACAAAATATTTATAAATAATAATTATTTAACCGAGAAGCATTTATTATAGCAATATCGATAAAAGCCACACAAAAGTATTACTGACTTGCCTGAGGACAAAATGCTGTGTTGACTTAAACCGCGGAAGTCAGACAAGAGAGTAAAGTAGAGTGCAAACCATATGTCCGTGAAACAGTACTAACTAATTAGTACTAAATAGCACTGATGAAACAATAAAAAACAATAGAAATAACACTGTTTAGTACTATTTAAAGTTAGTACTATTTCACGGACATATGGTTTGTACTCTACCTCGTTAGAGTGATTCCAATAAACCTGGGCACTACTAATTAGCTGTCAGTGTTTATTAGATGTAAAGAAACAAAAGAAAACAAAAGAGTGAGTGTCTAATAGTGTGTAATGGTGTAGTTTGTAATGCCCAGGTTTATTGGAACAGTCACTCTATTATAAAGTGTAACTATAGACTAGTTCGGTAAATAAATGGATGAAGTGATGCATGATGAGATGGATACTAATAAACGGATGGAAGGAATGGTGGATAGATGGATGCATGAGTTGATTGAAGGAGAGGAAGGAAGGGATAGATAGATAGAACGAAGAAAAGGATTATGGAATGGATGGGAAAAAAAGGAAGGGTTAAAATTAATGCATGGGATAGATGGATGGATGATATCAAGAGAAAATGAGGTGAGAGAAGGAATTCTTCCGTATTGGCTTGGGCTCTTGACCCATCATATCAACCCTCAATTCTATTTTTAGAACTCGATCTATTTTGGGAACGGAACGTGATTGGTCAGATCATATAAGGCGAGGTCGCAGAGGCCGTTTCGCACGGCTTTGATGAAAAGTCAAAATTGAGCGAAGTGAGCGAAGAAAATCTTTTCAACTTTCTCGAACATTTTACATATTTTAACTTCAAAAATTCAATAGAGTGCAAACCATAGTGATTCCAATAAACCTGGGCATTACTAACTACACCAATACACACTATTAGACACTCACTCTTTGTTTTCTTTTGTTCCTTTTCATCTAATAAACACTGACAGCTAATTAGTAGTGCCCAGGTTTATTGGAATCACTCTATGTCCGTGAAACAGTACTAACTAGTACTAAATAGCACTGATGAAACAATAGAAAACAATGGAGATAACACTATTTAGTAAAATATATGGTTTGCATTCTATGTATATAAATGCTGACCTATTAATTTGCAACATTTTGATTGGCTACGATACAAACTATAAAATTCAAAGAAATGGTGAGCTCTGATTGGCCGAGATGTAATATGCATAGGATAATGTATTACTACGTATAACTAGATGTTTTACTATAATTTTGATGATAATGATACATCTATTTCAAAAAACGTTGTCGCGTTCAAAGCAAAAAGCGTGAATGTGAATGCTGGTTTTGTGTTGGCAAATTATTCAAATCAGACCTATTTCTATGGAACGAAGTGTGATATGAAAATATTCACATTTTGTAATTAGTCCTTATAGAAACAATTGTGATTTAAATCAGTCAGCACATAACCAGCATTCACTTCGGTCTTGGCTCGACGCTTTGAACGTGACGTTTTTTGAAATAGGTGTATAAGGTAGTAGTTTGGCAGAGAAAATCCAAGATAAGTCTTATGGTGATGATTTCCATTGTATTTTCCTCATTAATTAATCATGATTCGATAAGTCATTGGCAATGCAAACGTAAGCACAAGAGGCTTTATTTCTCACTTCGAACTGAAACGCGACTGACGCAGGAACAAGCACCAATGCGTCTTCTATTCTCTTTCGCTTCACTCAGCCGAATAGAAAACGTTTCATATTTAAGCGATAACGACAATACAAGTTGGAGGGTAGCCATCCAGCAAATCAGTGTTTATTAGTGTAAAATGTGTAAGGTAACAGTGTACAATGTAGAGAGTTGATAGACCAATAACTGGTTACAAGTTAAAGAATATATGAATAAACGAAGGCTGTTTTAATGTGTAAGTGACAAGGTACAACTAAAACTAAATGAGTGTAATCAAGTGACGAATACACTTGAAGGAGTGGTATATAAAACTAGCATGCCTTAAGCACAACAACATGAAAAACATTATGCTTGTGTCAATGTGTATACTTTAGCTTCATAAAGGACAAATCACAAGGCAATGACAACGTTAGTCTTACTAAAACATTTTACTTTACTATAACAATACACAAACAAATAAAACAACCTCAACTTAGCTTAGAAAATCATGTGATTTATCTATTAAATAAGTACGATACAGTTTTATAGAGTAGTTTGGACTTGATCATCCGAATCGGTGGTCCTCAAACTATGCAGTCCATTTGGGGGGTTCAATACATTGAAATGTACCTCCCTCTAAACCAACCTCGGTCTCATAGTCCAACTGTATAAAAGTACATTATTCTAACTAAATGAATTAAAAAGATGGGATAGAGAGAAACGCGTCCTATGTATAAATGTCAAGAAACAGCACTAAATGAGTCCTGTAGAAGGCGTGGGTTACTGCTGAAAGTGATCCTGCTCGAGGGTTTTAGTATGGACGGTCTCTTCTGTCTTGTCGCGCCCCTTGCCTAGATGAAAACAAATCCCACTTATGTTAAGAGACAAACGATCAGAAATGAAATACCAAAGATACTGTATCTCTTACCTGTCATATCCGCCGCGTCCACCACCACCACTACCACCATATCCACCACCACCACCACGACCACCACCTCTACCACCACCATACCCTCCCCTCCTCCTCGTCCACCACCACCACGACCGCCTCCGCGTCCACCTCTATATCCTCCACCTCATCCTCCACCTCCGCCTCCACCTCCACCTCCTAATAAGAGAGAAATAAAATATCAGAGATTTACTTGAATAGGTATTCTGGTAATGTAAGTACAGCAATAATTCACTAGAGCCGTTTTCGTAGGAGTGGGAAGTAGTTACGGTACGGTTCGTGCCGTGCGACTGTTCCGTGTCTAAGTATTCTGATTGGTCGAGCAATGAATATGCGCGCTGTGATTGGTTGAATAGATATCTTCGATTCCGTACCGTGATCGACCGTAACTCCGTGCTGTAGGTTTCCCACTCATACGAAAACCACTTTATATACAAGATATCTATTTAATATCATACCTCCTGCGTCACCAGGTCTCGACTCTTGACAACGGTTACAGGTATCACGTCTTGCAAAATTCATGTTACCGCACCTGTTATGTAGAAACCAAATGAATGAATGAATAAAGGGATGAATGAATGAATGAATGAATAAAGGGATGAATGAATGAATAAAGGGATGAATGAATGAATAAAGGGATGAATGAATGAATGAATAAAGGGATGAATGAATGAATGAATGAATAAAGGGATGAATGAATGAATGAATAAATAAAGGGATGCATGAATGAATAAAGAAATGAATGAATAAAGGGATGAATGAATAAATGAATGAATAATGAAATGAATGAATAAAGAAATGAATGAATAAAGAAATGAATGAATAAATGAATAAAGGGATGAATGAATTTTCACTTGTTCATGCACCGTCTTATCTAGAATATTATCTAGTTTATTGAGCACTCTGATCATTGTCATGGATAGTGGCGCTATATAAAATGTATTACAGGTATTATTTTTAATTATTCTCCAATGTCAACGTTGCGTCCTCCAATAAACCTAATCATTTCACAACTGCTCTTTTACAGCATCGCATGCTGTTTCTACACTAATATTGTGCGAGACATGGGAACCAACAGACTCGAGGGGAGCATCTGTTGGACTATGAAGCTCGCTGTTTTTCTCTAGGGTCAGACTGGTGTGAATGCAATGACTAGTGTCATATGCAAGACGCACAGACAACAAGTCACATAAAAGAGACAGTAAACTCTATACACTCTCCCAGAACCCAATATGCAATTTATATGTATTTATTATTAGTCAAGTCAATCCGCGTGCACTGATTGGCTTTATTTATTTATGTATTTTTTTATTTTACATGTACTTAGGAAGTGCTGAGAGCACTCAAGAAGTAGGGAGAAACACTTCTTTCGTGCTCTTGTCACTTCCTGCGTGCTTTATTACTGAACGGAGCATAGATGAAGCTGTTCTATTTGTTAAGTAAAGTATATATTCCTATATGTTTGTGCTGACTTTTAAAATATTGACCTTCAACAAGCCGAATATCAACACAATTATAAAAGTGATGAAACAGTTTGGCTATATTTTAATAGTTTTAGTCTAAGATCATTACTAGAGTAATATGAAATGTTGTGATCACTTACGATGGACAGTCCCAGTCTCCAGATCTTCCATCACCTCCACCTCCACTGCCACCACGATCACCACCGCCGCGGCCACGCCCTCCACGGTCACCTCCACGGTCACCTCCACGGTCACCTCCACGGTCACCTCCACGGTCACCCCGTCCACGATATCCTGTAGATCACATAAATCAGACTGTATGTAATAAAACAGCACTCAACAATGAGGGTTTATCATGTAATTTCAAAACTCTTAGGACAAAAAAATGATTATCATAGTTGGAAAGAGCTCGTTGAAATTAGTAAAAATGTGAAGTTTGGAAAAGATCGCTTCACAAATTGCGAAGATATGAATTTTCAAAAATCGAAATTTAATATGAAAACCTTTGGAAATTTACGCTGGTAGGCAACTCTTGCCTCCAACAAAGGTTTTCATACAAAATGTCGATTTTTGAAAATTCATATCTTTGCAATTTGTGAAGCAATCTTTTCCAAACTTCACATTTTTACTAATTTCAACGAGCTCTTGCCAGCTGTGATAATCATTTTTTTGTCCTACGTCTCCTATAAGTTTTGAAATTACATGATAAACCCTCAATTGAATTCAGTGAAAAAGTATGTTTAAAAAAAACATAATCAAAAACATAATCACTACGCATCTTACAACTACATTTGAAGTTGAGCCCCGTGGCCACCCCAATTTAATATCAAAGTACCGAAACTATTAATAATGACTGTAAAACCTCCCCCTTTTAAACAGCCAACCACCTGCCATTTTTCGGAGGGTGACTGCTTATGTAGAGATTTCCCAGTATATTGACAACAATGATCATACAATCTATTAATAGTACAATAGTACAATAGTACAAATTTAATAGTAACAGTGAGTGTGAAATCTAACAAACTTACCTCCTCCACCACCACTACCACCACCACCACCAGGACCACCTCTCTTCTGGAAGAATTTTGGTGTCCTTGCTTCTGCTAGCTCTACCTTGATGGTCTGGCCCATAAAGGTATTGCCTGCAGAGTAGAAGAGCTGAGATAAGTACTGACATTGAAACATAAAGAAACTGAACTTGTTCCACCTAAGATTGTGTTCTTGCTTCTCTCACCAATGAGAGATCTATACACTCAGGAAGGTCAACTCTCATTAAAGCAGACACACTCAGGTGCGTTTTATGTCCATAATAACGAGAGTCCGCAATATGGAGAGCTATTTTCAGTGAAGTCTCTGAAACTACAGCTGTCCAGGAATTCAGTTATTGTAAGTGAGAGTGTGATATTCAAAATAAAGAATAACACCAATGTACGACGTTTCGAAGTTGCCATAACTTCATTATCAAATACTTATTACTTTACTAATACTCTATATTTTGGCATCAAATGTTTAGTGCTTACCATTGAACCACTCAATAGCAGCTGTTGCACCAGGAGGATCATCATAAGTGATAGTACACTCTCCCTAATAGATATTTAAGGTATTTAATTAGAATAAATCATCATCATCAACAACTTCATCATCATCAACCCATTCCTACAAAACAAGTGCCAATGCACAGGTTAGAGTACAAACACTAAAAGCATGCAACATAAATAGTGCTACATTATGCTAATGTTTAATTTTAAATTAGTGCTATTTAGCACTAAATAGTGCAAAGTATTGCATGCTTTTAGTGTTTGTACTCTACCAAAATATTTGTGAAAAATATGAAAAAACACAATCGTGTATCATGATCATCATCAACTTCATCATCATCATCAATCACTACTACAAGAAACCAAACCAAATAACAACAGCAAAACACACACATCAAACAAAGAACAATACCTTGGAGGTTCCATCAGGATGCCTGTATATCCAAATCTTTGGTTTGTTAAGCTTTTTGTCAATCTTTAAAAACAAAGCAAACATGTTGATATTATTATTACAGCTAATTTACGTCACGCGTGACCAGTAAATCGGAACATTCAAATGAAGTTTTGAAGTCTAGACTCGAGTCTCAAACATTCAGACAGAAAAATCAAATCTCCACTAAATATTTTCTCAAAAACGTTCATAAAATTAAAATTAAATGAAGATTTGTGTCAGCTAAGCCTACATACTCTGCAATCACAACAGCCTGAGTAAACAGATATCTGATACTTTTTTCTAATAGATATATTCGTGGAGATTTGATTTTTCTATCTGAATGTTCGAGACTCGAGTCTAGTCTTCAAAACTTCATTTGAATGTTCCGATTTATTGGTCACGCGTGACGTAACTTAGCTGTAATGGCAACTAGCAAGTACACTAGGATGTGTCAGTTTGTGATGATCAATTCAATGGTTAACCCACTGACTACTACACTGGCCGAAACAGGCTGCAAACATTGATACTGCTTAGAAATCAAAAATGCATGTTTTTGACGTCATTTCATCAGCATGAAAATGGGCGAAATTGGACTTTGACTTTGTTCCAAATTACATCATTGTGAAAACAAAACGGCACTTTCTCATGGGGGATGCCCCCAAACCTGCCTAGCGCCTCACGCCTACAGCGCTCACTGCGAGTGTCCCCCACTTATTTGGCCTTTGTTACAGCCCTGGTTCACTTTTGCGTACCAGCAAAAAAAGTCTAGCTACGCTCCTGGCGTCAATAAACACCTGGCCTGGACGATTATAATCAGTTGAGACTCAACCTTGAAAGAGCTTCATGATTATTGTTCTGGTTGTGACAGTGCATACCTTGATGATTCCAATTGCACCAAACAGTTCTTTCAAGTGGTCTTCAGTGGCATCCTTGCTGACATTGGAGCAGAAAACAGTATCCTGCGAGTATTGCTTCTCTGTAAAACGCAAACAAATTATCATTAAAACACACGGTACACAACAATAGCCCACTACCTCAAAAGCCTTCCCTTATTCTGGGTACAAAGAATAGGAAACAACGCAGCATGAAGTAAGTATTCTTTCCGTAAACACCAATGCTTAGTTCAAGCTATCTAATTTAATTTTTGAGCACAAATAAATAAATATAAGTCACAAACTCCTAAAAATTTTGGAATTCATTTGTAGTCACATAATATTCCATATAAGCTTGAAACAAAAAAAAATAGAAATGACCCTCCAAGTACCACCTTAAGTTGGACACAAGCATTTTACTCGTAGCAATGATAATACACACCTTGGGAACCGCCACTGTCCGATGCACCTGAGATCAAAACAATATACACATTGTCAGTCAGGATACATGTACAGATTAAATACAAATATTGTGTTTCATGTACAAATCCAATACATCCCAGATCATTGAGCAGCTTTAGACATCTGCATTTATTAAGTTGGTAAAGTCGTGAGACATCAACACCAACTATAAAATAGACCCACCGCCAGATAGCTTAGTTTTATATCTAACACATTTGGATAATTTACACCAAACTTGGGGAACATTGCATGATGTAATCACAGTAAGTTATAATGACAAAGGAGAGCAAAACAAAGGAAAAACACCAATAGGGCTACAGTTGCTGGTTCTGGACCAGATTATTGACAATCTATGGTCTCACTTTACCGCAACATAATAGTTATTCTGTCACTACATCATATCCCTATATAAACCATAGACTTTCTTACTGGTTAATTACTACCACCTATCCTTATATAAACCATTGACTTTCTTACTGGTTAGTCACTACATCCTATCCCTATATAAGTTTCACTAATCAGAATTCAAATTTCCCGCTCGTGTGACGTCATGGGGGTCCATCATCACCCTTATTGCTCTCTTCGGACTCGCATTAACCCTCTACAACTTCTAAATCGCTTCCTGAATAAAGACTTTCAAGCTAACTCGGACTTGAAGACTTGTCCACCATGTTATCGTCAAGCAGGCTGCGTTCAGTGTGTTGTATTGACCCCTATGACATCACGTCCGCTTCTTTCTGGTTTTCTCGATTTCCGTTTTTACGAATCTTTTTCGATTATTTCCAAAAGAGTATTCAAAGTTATTATTTTAGCTATTTATTAGTTTACTATCATTTAATATAATTTCCAGCTTTTTGACAACACTCATGAAACTTGCCCTTTTGTACTGAGATGCAGGACTAACGCCCAAAACATTGGTTAATGTAGTCTGTGGCTATTTTGCATGGTATTCAAGCTTTATTCTACACACTTATTTGATTGCTATGCACCAATGCAGTCTCTACTAGTTTAACCACTAGTCCATGACATGATACCAGTATACAGTTTGTAACAATAGACCATAGGAATCACAACTATTACAACAAGAAACATCAACTACAATACATGTACCATATTTACCGGTGTATAAGCCGCACTCCCAGATAAGCCGCACCCAGAGTTTGTGCCTTAACTCTGCAGCCGACATGCCTATTATTCACCTACATACATACGTCACCTATTGTATCCTAAGACTAAATCTATAACCCTAAGCCTAACATGCTAAGGCGTTAGCACTCATTAATTTGCCCATTTTACGGTTAACCAATGGCCAATGCTTTTAACTAAACACACAAATTATGTGCATACTTTTTTATACTTTTATGTTAATTTTATTTAAATTTCTGGTACCAATGAGGGTTTACCATGTAATTTCAAAACTCATTGACAAAAAATGATTTACATAGCTGGAAAGAGCTCGTTGAAATTAGTAAAAAATGTGAAGTTTGGAAAAGATCGATTCACAAATTGCAAAGATATGAATTTTCAAAAATCGAAATTTTATATGAAAACCTTTGGAAATTTACGCTGGTAGACAACTCTTGCCTCCAACAAAGGTTTTCATACAAAATTTCGATATTTGAAAATTAATATCTTCACAATTTGTGAAGCGATCTTTTCCAAACTTCACATTTTTACTAATTTCAAAAAGCTCTGGAAATTGTCCTATGAGTTTTGAAATTACATGATAAACCCTCATTCCCGATGTTCTCTCAGATAAGCCACACCCCCAACGTTGGATCACGATTTTCGGAAAAAAATTGTGGTTTATACGCCAGTGAATATGGTAGGTACTTATGTAGATATGCATTGTTTACCAATAACCCTTCTTGCTAATTTCAAACTGTCATACGAATTACTGTTAAGACTACACAATCAGTGGCTGATGTTGATAGAGTGAATCATAAACCCAAACCACCATAAAAGGCACCTTTCGAAAACTTTATACCTTAGACTTTTGACCCTATTCATAGGTCTAACATGTACAATGTATTACAGTGTGACTACACCAACCAAGGCCACCCAAACAAATTTTGAATCAAATTTTCTAATCACATGTGACGCTGAATAACAGAATGATGTCGAATTCTACAATTTAAGGTAATTCCCTTGTTTTGCATTGCACATGCTCTACTGTGCACGATTCTGAACTCGCGTGAGCTCGCACACATTGGAGACCATTGGAAATCGTTAAATTTTTCAAGTGTAAAATACCTATATCAGCCAGCGTCTCGTATCTCGGATGGCTAAATACCGGATAAAACCATATTTAGCGATGACAATCGTGCATTACCATACCCTGTTTAGGACAGACTCACATAAAATTATATATCCTGTTCAAGACAGAGAGGCCAAAAACCATACCCTGTCCAGCGGCACGTCCCCGTATAGCCCATATATGGGAGTACCCGGAATGTATCACCATACCGGAATGTATCACCATGCCAAGTTATAGAAAATTCTAGGATTTGCTTTTTTTTCGAGGGAATCACCTTAATTGTTTCTTGTTCACTCTTGATCATATACATACACATATAATTAAGTAAAATACAGTAAAACCCGCATATAAGAAACTGCAGGGCTGAAATTTAGCCAATTAAGCACCCAATATATAGAACCAGTACAGCCTGACAAATGAAGCAGGTTCTTATGTGAAAAATGACTAAAGCTCAGTACACACAGGTACAGTCGGTGTTGAATACAGTCAACTCTCTCGTAAGCGGACACCCTCGGGAATTGAAAAAAGTGTCCGTTAGTAGAGCTGTCCGCTTATGAGAACTATTCCCGTAAGCGGACACCAAAGACAAATAGGGTGGGTGTCCGCTTACGGGAGAGTTAATTAGCGGGTGATAATTATGTTTTATTCGGTAGAGAAAAATAGCAACTGAAGATATAAAGCGAAACGCTTTATTGATGTCAAATGTTAAAACTCGAAAAAACCCAGAAATACTGTATAGCATAACTATAGCTATTGCAAATTAAAGACAAATTTCAATGCCGAAAGACAACTATTATATGGTGTGTCCGCTTACGAGAGAGCGTAAACAAGAGAAAAATCCAATTTTCATTTTCAAAAGTGTCCGCGTCCACTTACGAGAGTGTCCGCTTACGGGAATGTGTAAATACAGAGTTTGACTGGGGGGTAAAACGGGGATTTGAAAAGGTGTCCTTAAGTAGAGCTGTCCGCTTACGAGAGTGTCCGTTAGCGGAGAGTTGACTGTATGCAGAAATATTACATTTACTATACAGTTGGGTTGTTAATGTTTAGTGTGAATATTAGACCTTTCAGGGTCAATAGTTCACTAATTAAAACAACTTGTAAGGAAATACACCATATCAGGAACATTACAATATTGTTTTTTGTCCTGTAAATAAGAACCTGTTAAGAACCTATTCAGCCTGATTTCTCACTAGACACCCAATATATAAGAACCATTTCAGCCTGACTTGGACAAATAGGGGTTCTTTTATGCATGCTTTTACTGTCTATACTTTTAAAGCGAAAATATGAAAATTTGTGCAGATTCTATTGTTTAAATACTCAATTGTGATTGGATAATGTGATTGTTTTTATTTATTTATTGTGGCCTTGGTTGATGTAGTCACACTGTAAAACATTGCAAGTAGTTACATAAAAACAGCACATCTGTGAGAGCATGTGTGTTTTGTTTGGAAATTCAAATACCACAACATAAATGTTGATATTGAACAAATATATTTCATTTTTTATACTCTTATAGATACACAGATGACATCAAAATGTGGTGAGAACAAAAAATTATGTGTGGCACGAGACAATGTCGAGAGGTGTGACAATTTGATGTCTTCTGTGCATCTATAAGGGTACAGACGCATAGGGAAAATGGAATCTATTTCTTTTATAAAATATTTTGAGAAATGAATGATTTTGTGATGTCATCTGTGTGTCTGTATTTTAATAACACACGGCCGTTGACCAATCAATGCACACGTAATATACCATATTATATACCATAATATTTAGATCTTACTTGGGGTTTTCCCCGTAATACGGGCTGATATTTTACGAGTTGAAAAATACATTCGCAACTCGTAAAATATCAGCCCGTATTACGGGAAAAACCCCAAATAAGTTATTTATTATACTACTTTGAACGAAAACATAATTGTCCGTTCTTAAGTAAATTTATCTAATAATTATTTCAAAACCTTTCAAGGTCCGCGTGCTCTTTTACAATAACAATGACGAATCGCTCGCGCACGGAGCCAGCGCGCGCTTGAAACGGTTTTTCTTTCAAACTTTATCCTTGCTTTTGGATGATTTTTTGACTTTGTTGTTGTAAAAAAGAAATCGCAAGCGGTTTTTCATTGTCTGTACTCTTATTGACAATGGATTTGACATCACAAAATGTTCAAAACTTTGCAGTGAAACCGGTTTTAGAACTATGGTAATACGGCTTTTAGTGGTAATACGGCTTTTAGAACTATGGTAATACGGCTTTTAGTATGGTAATACGGCTCCCTATTTTTCGAGTTCTCTTGACCTTATAAGGTAAAATTACGTAATAGTAGTATAATAAACCTTATTATTATATAATATTTAGTAATGCCTTTGAAATTCCCAAGACAGACACAACATGTTACACAGTGTAGATGTTCAAGCACAAGTGGTACAATCAATAATCATAACAAATTTGTATGCAATAAACTCTAGGTCAATACCCTCAAGACTGTCAGTATCACGGCAAACCAGTTAAACCTTGGATTTGTAGAATGGATAGATGGATTGTTTATTGAAAAACACCTTTAACCTTTTTGCAATTGAAAACCAACACAGCTTGTCATCTGTGTAAACCATGACCCCCTCAAATATTATAAACCTTTGTTGGACAGTATATCGCTATTTTACCAAACCATGGACGTTGAAATGTTAACCTTTTAAACCTTCAAATTTGATTCTGTTGGGACTGAAAACTTTCAAGGGACAGACTGACAAAAAACCGATGATGACCCCCAGCTTGATAGGTGACCAGAGCCTGTGAATACTCAATGTACCAACACCTGTTGTACCAGACTTACCATAACCTGAACCGTTAGAGTATCCACCGCCCCGATCTTGTCTTCCACCACCTCGGCCACTGTTGACCAATAGCTCATTTAGGAATACAGTACTTGCAGTCTTTGTTCGTGTGCAAAATATTGATGCAACACAACAAATACAAGCATAACAGTGCATAATAATGACAGCCAATGTAACCTCAGTACAACCTCCACCCAGTACACCCTTTGCGCCAACCCTACCCTTTATTGTTGGCTTGCAAACTCGGTTAGAAAACCAAAACAAACTTTTCATTGATTCCATTACAAATACAACACATAACAGTGCATAATAATGACAGCCAATGTAACCTCAGTACAACCCCCACCCAGTACGCCCTTTGCGCCAACCCTACCCTTTATTGTTGGCTTGCAAACTCGGTTAGAAAACCATAACAAACTTTTCATTGATTCCATTACAAATACAACACATACCAGTGCATAATAATGACAGCCAATGTAACCTCAGTACAACCCCCACCCAGTACACCCTTTTGCGCCAACCCTACCCTTTATTGTTGGCTTGCAAACTCGGTTAGAAAACCATAACAAACTTTTCATTGATACCATTACAAATACAACACATAACAGTGCATAATAATGACAGCCAATGTAACCTCAGTACAACCCCCACCCAGTACACCCTTTGCGCCAACCCTACCCTTTATTGTTGGCTTGCAAACTCGGTTAGAAAACCATAACAAACTTTTCATTGATACCATTACAAATACAACACATAACAGCGCATAATAATGACAGCCAATGTAACCTCAGTACAACCCCCACCCAGTACACCATTTGCGCCAACCCTACCCTTTATTGATGGCTGCTGTTGAGTATTTTTTAAACCAGTTAGAAAACCATAACAAACTTTTCATTGATACCATTACAAATACAACACATAACAGTGCATAATAATGACAGCCAATGTAACCTCAGTACAACCCCCACCCAGTACACCCTTTGCGCCAACCCTACCCTTTATTGTTGGCTTGCAAACAAACTCAGTTAGAAAACCATAACAAACTTTTCATTGATTCCATTACAAATACAACACATAACAGTGCATAATAATGACAGCCAATGTAACCTCAGTACAACCCCCACCCAGTACACCCTTTGCGCCAACCCTACCCTTTATTGTTGGCTTGCAAACTCGGTTAGAAAACCATAACAAACTTTTCATTGATTCCATTACAAATACAACACATAACAGTGCATAATAATGACAGCCAATGTAACCTCAATACAACCCCCACCCAGTACACCATTTGCACCAACCCTACCCTTTATTGATGGCTGCTGTTGAGTATTTTTTAAACCAGTTAGAAAACCATAACAAACTTTTCATTGATTCCATTACAAATACAACACATAACAGTGCATAATAATGACAGCCAATGTAACCTCAGTACAACCCCCACCCAGTACGCCCTTTGCGCCAACCCTACCCTTTATTGTTGGCTTGCAAACTCGGTTAGAAAACCATAACAAACTTTTCATTGATTCCATTACAAATACAACACGTAACAGTGCATAATAATGACAGCCAATGTAACCTCAGTACAACCCCCACCCAGTACACCCTTTGCGCCAACCCTACCCTTTATTGATGGCTGCTGTTGAGTATTTTTTAAAACAGTTAGAAAACCATAACAAACTTTTCATTGATTCCATTACAAATACAACACATAACAGTGCATAATAATGACAGCCAATGTAACCTCAGTACAACCCCCACCCAGTACGCCCTTTGCACTAACCCTACCCTTTATTGATGGCTGCTGTTGAGTATTTTTTAAACCAGTTAGAAAACCGTAACAAACTTTTCATTCAATTACCATTCAGGGATCACAAGATATCGCCCTTTGAGCAATATAGTTGGGATATTTATACCAAATGCCCTTGAATGTCATTAACTTTCATGTTCACCACTGTGACTTACAGATCACAGTTACACCATCTCATTTGAGGAACATTGTACACATTATATTAGCTCACACCCTACATGTATATCAGTAGTGTCCTTAAACCCTTTGTCCATTTCATGAATCCATAAGAAATAGAATATAAGATAGTAACGACTAATAATATTGAATACCACATCAACCATACCCTTTGGTTGTAATGTATTGGGATGCTATATTGCTGGTATACCACAAGACTAAATTGTTTGCAGTATAATACCAGGACAACATATTATTATACCATAAGTTGAGGTTACCATATTACACCGGAAGTTGTTTTGGGAACACACTTTACTATACACGTGTTATACCAAAACTCTTCAAAGACACCCATTTATACCATTTTTATGCTTGGGATACCAGTGTATTATATCACAATATACAGTCATTTGCAAAAATTCTGGCCGCCACGATATATCAAATTGAAATATATCAATATATTGGGTGCATCACTAATACTAATAAATGAAGCAAAATTTACAAACAACAAACGTAAGACTAAAATAAACATTATACTAAATATTTCTACCAACTTTGCTGGCTTTAAAGCCCGCTTTAAGGGGAATTTTCGATTATTTAATTACCCATAATGCACCCGATATATTGATATATCGTGGTGGCCAGAATTTTTGCAAATGACTGTACATTGTAAATGAAATACCATGCCATTTATAGGCTATTGTGTGGATTACCCAATATTAAACTAATGATCAATTATTATTACAATAAACTGGAGCACATTGAGAAAGCATTGATATAACTATGGTTAATTGCAATGCATTTATACATACCCTCCTCTGTATCCTCCACCACCACCGCCATATTCACCACCACCATCACCACCACCAGAATATCTTGATTCTGAACCATAGCCACCACCACCACTGCTTCCTCCTCCTCCTCCACCACTACCACCACCATATGCTGTAGCACCACCACTACTGCCAGAAGAATAGCCACCATAGCCACCTTGGGATTGCTGGGAACCTTGGTAGTAGCTTTGTTGCTGATAATCACCACTACTAGCACCACCAGATGTAGCAGAAGACCCAGTAGAGTACCCTCCTGGTGCTGTTACTACTGCTGCGGCTGTCTGGTAGCCAGTAGTACCTCCTGATGTGGATTGGTAGTCTCCATATGATCCTGATGTTTGGTAACTTGAGTCTGTAGAACCAGTAGAAGGATATGATCCCTGATAACCGCCTGAACTTGGTGTTGACGAATATCCTGTTGACTGATATCCTGCTTGTGTATCTTGCTGGTATCCTTGGCCATACGACTGGTATCTGCATGAAGTAAAAAGCATGAGATTTAGCTACAGGAGATTACACGATGTCTAGAATAAACAAAGACCAAACGCACCCAGTTTTAATGAGTCTATTATCACAAAGATTGATCATAACTTATTATTGTAACATTCAAAGTAATTAAATGAATGTTAGGGTAATTTTTAACTTACCCGCCTCCTGTGGAAGTCGGAGTCCCAGCATGGGCACCACCTCTCTGGCTGTACCCAGCTGAATCTAAATGAACAAAAAAAAACATATTTTAGGTTTTTGCTCCACCCGGCTCGTGATTTTCAAACTTTTCTTGTGTTCTCCCAACAACCGCATGATCTATTTCGCCACTAAACCACGGAAATGTGTCTTCCATTGACCGAATGCAATAATGGTGGAGTTACTGATATGATACAGACATCGTTTCAAAGAGTATAATAAAAACAAAAACAAAAAGAAACCTACAAGATTTTAGAGCGATTCTACAAAAATGTAAAAAGTTATAGCGAATTGAAATCGCAAAGATTTGTATGGGAAATTGAGTTTTGGACTGACTAGCCTCGTTTCCATGCAATTGCTAGAATTCAAATGGTTATAACTTTACGAGGGTTTTATTTAAATTAATGGACTTTTGATGTATTACTTGACTATGTACGGTCTTTCAAAAAATGATATTATATTTATTAAATTCATATTTGTTCTCAGTTTATGCAAATTTTTCCACCATTATTGCATTCGGTCTATTATGATTTTTTTATCTACTTTGATTTTAGAATTTGTAATGCGCAGTTGATCATTGAATTAGCCACTTTAGGAACGAGTGAAGGACTGGGAACGAGTTTAAAAAATTAATCTAATTAAAAAATGAACCCCATCACAAGAAATCACAATTAGCATTATTACAAAGTTTCAAAAGGTTTTGTTAGATATTGAACGAGTAACAGCTTTCCAAAAATCGCAAAAATTACAAAGAAATGTATGTTTAGTAGGGACGCTTGTCCCGAGTAACCATACATTTCTTTGTAATTTTTGCAGTTTTTAAATGTCTGCAGTTCGGTTGCTGCTTCTCCAAACCCTATCAAACTCCTGAAACTTACTAATTCTGATACTACCATTTGCGATCAACTGTATAGCGTAAACTATTTTGACGGTTGTTTCTAGTTTCAAACGTTAGGTTTGCTGGCGGCTGCGGCTTCGTTTGTAGGCGTGAATGTTATGGTTTTGACATGCAACTTGTCAACGTTTGACAGGTCTATTCTTAGCATTTTGGCATGGGAAACTACACATTTTTCAGGTTTTAGCACAATTAGGAATACGATCATACTATACGATCTCTGACTGTTGCAAAAAGATGGATTCACTGAAAGTTAACAGCTTTGGGCGCTCATTTAAACCTGGCGTTTCAATTTCTAACGATCTGCCATAATTGATGAAATCGTACGATTGGGTGGTGATCGGACAACATTTTGTACAGAGGTTCCATTTCACTGAAGGAAATATACGCCATCTTAGAGGAATTTGGAAATGTAGGCGGAAACATATCTATTTCAGCCATATCGCGTGCGCTAAAATCGCGAATGTAGTCAGGACAAAGATATACACGCAAAAAAATTACTCACATCAATCTTCAGAGATTTACCTTCCAGAATATCATGTACACTCAACTTTTCATTGATTATCTTTCCGCAAAGGATCCAAGGCGGTTAAAATTCTTCGACGAAAGCTGGAGTGAAGTATCCCGATATAGGAACCCGCCTTTATGGGCACGCTCCTATCGGTGAGCGATGCATCGAAGTTGTGAGAAAAGTAGAATCTCCCAACTCGACGGTCAACTTGATTGTTTCACTGAATGGGCCAGAATATTACGATGTAATTGTATCTTTGTCCTGACTGCATTCGCGATTTAAGCGCACGCGATATGGCTGAAATAGATATGTTTCCGCCTACATTTCCAAATTCTTCTAAGATGGCGTATATTTCCTTCAGTGAAATGGAGCCTCTGTACTTTTTCAAAGTTTCAATTAATTCCAGATCGTCGGCCTGCAGTTTGCTTGTTTGATCACCTCCAACTGAGAAACGCTCTTCATTATACTCATCACAAAATCTATTCCAAACTTTTTTCACCGTAATCGGCAAAATTTTTAGCATTTTCGAAATGTCGAAGCAAGCTCTTTGAGGAAGAAAAAATGTTGTCCGATCACCACCCAATCGTACGATTTCATCAATTATGGCTGATCTTAGATCGTTAGAAATTGAAACGCCAGGTTTAAATGAGCGCCCAAAGCTGTTAACTTTCAGTGAATCCATCTTTTTGGATCGTGTCTAAAGTACCCTACAAGTGACCACGAGTGACCACGAGTGACCACGAGTGACCACGGATGACCACGAGTGACCACGAGTGACCACGGATACCAAATTGAAAAAATTAAGAAGCAAAAAAAAAACCCGATAGTAGAAAGAGATCGAAAAGGAAAAAACGACTGTTGGCGAGTGGTACGTTTATTACTTTATCAACTCAACTGTTTTTGAATCTTCAAATACGTAACAATTAATTTATATAGATGTTTAGAATAATAAGAACTTCCTAGCGTGTCATGAAAGTTTTACAACGGGTTTTAATTCTATTTGGATTGACAAGTTTTTGCCGCAGTTTATGCGAGAACTAACATTATTTTACAATTGTGTACTTACTGGCGTAACACTTCGTGAAAAACTATTGTAATGCTTCAGTCATGTTTCACCCTCATAAAAACGGGTATGCTCTTTCTTTATATAACTACCACCAGTATCGTCACAATCTAGATCAAAGGGATGTTTCAAATTGAGCACTTCTTGGTTTACAAGAAATGTTGTGGTTCCATTTATTCTGTTAGGCTTGACAATCACAAAATAATCCTGTGACACATCCTGTTGTAAGCAAAGCTTAAACATTTCTTTGATAGACGGACTTCTTTTGTTGTAGATGGGTAGTCCTTCCCGATAACTTTCGATGTTTTCGTCTGAATCAGTGAATTCATGATCAAGGTTCCGATTGCAAGATGCTGGCTCCTCTTCGTCTGAACTTAACGTTATCTGTCATGAACTTGCTGCCTTCTTTTTCTCAAAGTTTGATCTTCTTCCTTTTTGGGTGTTTTAAAGTCTTTCCGTTTCATGATTAATCAGTTCAGTTGTGATGAAGGTCCAGTACATGCATGCAGGATCCACATGCAGTACTGAAACTGACAAGCAGACTCAATGACGCGCTTTTTGGCACTGAAATGGGTTTTTACCGTGAGAACGGCGAAAGGTGATTGGCTGCTAAAGATTTCCTGAACGAAGTCATAATCGTCACTATAATTAGTGATTGCCCCCTCCATCCATCCATCCATCCATCCATCCATCCATCCATCCATCCATCCATCCATCCATCCATCCATCCATCCATCCATCCATCCATCCATCCATCCATCCATCCATCCATCCATCCATCCATCCATCCATCCATCCATCCATCCATCCATCCATCCATCCATCCATCCATCCATCCATCCATCCATCCATCCATCCATCCATCCATCCATCCATCCATCCATCCATCCATCCATCCATCCATCCATCCATCCATCCATCCATCCATCCATCCATCCATCCATCCATCCATCCATCCATCCATCCATCCATCCATCCATCCATCCATCCATCCATCCATCCATCCATCCATCCATCCATCCATCCATCCATCCATCCATCCATCCATCCATCCATCCATCCATCCATCCATCCATCCATCCATCCATCCATCCATCCATCCATCCATCCATCCATCCATCCATCCATCCATCCATCCATCCATCCATCCATCCATCCATCCATCCATCCATCCATCCATCCATCCATCCATCCATCCATCATCCATCCATCCATCCATCCATCCATCCATCCATCCATCCATCCATCCATCCATCCATCCATCCATCCATCCATCCATCCATCCATCCATCCATCCATCCATCCATCCATCCATCCATCCATCCATCCATCCATCCATCCATCCATCCATCCATCCATCCATCCATCCATCCATCCATCCATCCATCCATCCATCCATCCATCCATCCATCCATCCATCCATCCATCCATCCATCCATCCATCCATCCATCCATCCATCCATCCATCCATCCATCCATCCATCCATCCATCCATCCATCCATCCATCCATCCATCCATCCATCCATCCATCCATCCATCCATCCATCCATCCATCCATCCATCCATCCATCCATCCATCCATCCATCCATCCATCCATCCATTTATTCATTCATTTATAATTATCCGCGTTTATTCGATCATCCGCTCATTTATTCGTTTCGGTTTGTTCGTTCATTCTGTTACGGAAATCCGTCGAATTCGGTCCCGTAGGAGACAATAAACAAGAATCACGCTTAATTAACTGGCCTTGATGTTTATAAAAGCATTACAATAGTTTTTCACGAAGTGTTACGCCAGTAAGTACACAATTGTAAAATAATGTTAGTTCTCGCATAAACTGCGGCAAAAACTTGTCAATCCAAATAGAATTAAAACCCGTTGCAAAACTTTCATGACACGCTAGGAAGTTCTTATTATTCTAAACATACTATATAAATTAATTGTTACGTATTTGAAGATTCAAAAACAGTTGAGTTGATAAAGTAATAAACGTACCACTCGCCAACAGTCGTTTTTTCCTTTTCGATCTCTTTCTACTATCGGGTTTTTTTTTTTGCTTCTTAATTTTTTCAATTTGGTATCCGTGGTCATTCGTGGTCATTCGTGGTCACTCGTGGTCACTCGTGGTCATCCGTGGTCACTCGTGGTCATCCGTGGTCACTCGTGGTCACTCGTGGTCACTTGTAGGGTACTTTAGACACGATCATCTTTTTGCAACAGTCAGAGATCGTATAGTATGATCGTATTCCTAATTGTGCTAAAACCTGAAAAATGTGTAGTTTCCCATGCCAAAATGCTAAGAATAGACCTGTCAAACGTTGACAAGTTGCATGTCAAAACCATAACATTCACGCCTACAAACGAAGCCGCAGCCGCCAGCAAACCTAACGTTTGAAACTAGAAACAACCGTCAAAATAGTTTACGCTATACAGTTGATCGCAAATGGTAGTATGCTCTTTCTTGTGATGGGGTTCATTTTTTAACTAGATTAATTCTTAAACTCGTTCCCAGTCCTCCACTCGTTTCTAAAGTGCGGCCCGAAACTACGCACTTTAGCAATAAATTCATTATTATTATTCGGAGAGCCGTCTATGGGAGTACCCCCCGGGGCTGCAATGAGGTTTATAACTTTTGAGAAGGAAAACTCATTTGACTTTATTAACAAACGATGATATCAATACATTGAACAATTTGCCGTATTTCACTTGGAAAGTTTCAAGGAATTGAGATATTCATAATTCATTCACGCGCGGCTTGCTCGAACTCGAAGCTCAAAGTCGAAGGCAAGATCCGGCTGTTGAGATTGCTTTTTCTTGCTTTTAATACTTTGATGGCAGAAATAACCCCCCAAAAATGGAATATTACTCGAAATAAGATAGACAAAAGAGAATGGCAGAAATACTGCACCAGATGCCTCACTGAAGGACAACTTCTTGTTACAGAAACGTTATTGGAATACGAGGAATGAATCGACGGAGTATTTGTAAAACATGGCGTCCCTTTGGAATTCATACAAAATGACTAAGACGGCTTATTAAAAGGCTAAATACTTACAATTTGGATCAGCCATCGTTCCTTATGTTTATATTTATAGTTTCTTGAGATTTACTTTCGTATAGAACCGTTTTAGAAGCGACAACTTCAGTATTTCTTCATCAAAGGGAGTAGAAACCGTGGATCGGGTTCTGCCTCGAGGTCTGACAGCCTCGTTCTGATGAAACGTGTCCAACATAGCCAAACCACAGGAAGCCCAAGAACAGGTGACACCGAACACTGCTTCGCGCCATCGCGCCGCCGGGAGAGGACCTACCATTATGGATGTTTATCATAAAAATAGTAATATTAAAGAGATAGATTTTCATAAAAAGCTATGTTCCAACCAAGTCCAAGACTAGTAGCGAACGCATGAGAAGATAAAAAATCAGTTTCAGGGCAGTAGTCGTGGCAGCCATCTAGCGTCTGAAGACTTGTTATCCGTTCATCACTTCAAATGATCACCGTCAGAGCGAAAAAAAAATTGAATGAGAGACAATCACATACAATATATGCATGGGAAATAGCTGGGCTTATTTTATTTTCTTGTACAGTAAAAACCCGCATAAAAGAACCCCTACTTTTCCAAGTCAGGCTGAAATGGTTCTTATATATTGGGTGTCTAGTGAGAAATCAGGCTGAATAGGTTCTTATTATTAACAACCCAACTGTATAGTAAATATAATATTTCTGCATATTCAGCACCGACTGTACCTGTGTGTTCTGAGCTTTAGTCATTTTCTCATAAGAACCTGCTTCATTTGTCAGGCTGAACTGGTTCTTATATCAGTTGGGTGCTTATTGGCTAAATTTTAACCTGAGTTTCAGGCCCAAAGGGGATAGGAGGGGGAGAGGAGGACTGGGGCGAAACTCAGGTTAGCTAAATTTCAACCTGGAGGTTCCGCAGTTTCTTATATGCGGGTTTTTACTGTACTACATATTCATTTAAATCTCAACTTTTATTCAAAGCATTGTAATCATTGACTTTCAAATAAGTGGTGGCTCTAAAAAGAGCCGTTCATTTTGTGTTTGTCCAGGTGAACTTAAGCCCTTTCTCCTCGGATTCGGCGGGCAAGCTGGATGTCTTTGGGCATAATGGTGACCCTCTTGGCATGAATGGCGCACAAGTTGGTGTCCTCAAACAGACCAACCAAGTAAGCCTCGCTAGCCTCCTGAAGGGCCATCACAGCTGAGCTCTGGAAGCGAAGGTCTGTCTTGAAATCTTGGGCGATTTCACGGACGAGACGCTGGAAGGGCAGCTTGCGGATCAACAACTCGGTAGACTTCTGGTAACGACGGATCTCACGAAGAGCGACAGTTCCAGGCCTGTAACGATGAGGTTTCTTGACTCCACCAGTTGCTGGTGCACTTTTACGTGCAGCCTTGGTTGCTAGCTGTTTTCGGGGAGCTTTTCCTCCAGTTGATTTTCGCGCTGTTTGCTTTGTACGAGCCATCACTAAAGAAATAAGTTTACTATCGAAAAGAAATCGAATAGATAAATCGAATTTGGCGCTCGAGCTCTTTTATATCTTCGTGAAACGCATTATGATTGGACTGTATAATCTCCAACTTGATTGGATAAAAAATCAACGCTTCTCATTGGTTGCTTTCTTTTAACTCTGATCCTAAACTTGTCCAAGGTCGAGCTTTACGCGAAGCTCAAAATAAAATAACCATGAATCAAACGCCAAAAAGTTGAATTTCCTCCTTTTTTGAAGGAGAACTACTATTTCTATAACTAGTACAATGTCAACAAAGAAGTTTTTTTCATTACTTGCAGAGATTTGTGACTAAAATTGACTGTTGAAGTTTGGATATTTCGATAAAATGAACAAAATAGGATCAAACTCAACATCTATATGCTAATGATCGATTATTTTAACCAATCAGATTCCAGAGTTTCTAGTTTGACTAGCCTGGCTACGCAGGCTAAGTGTGAGCTGAATTGCCCTATACCACTATGACGTAACGGCTTATTTATGAGGGGGACAGAATCGTGAAGAACAATAGAAATTTGAACTAAATCTGCTCTGCTGAGGTTCGCTTGATTTCAAATTGACTAGTTTCCAGATATTATGTTCATCGATACTTTTCCCACAATATTTACTGTGTTTGGTGACTTTTATCGCTTTCAGACCGTCTGTAAAATACATTTATTTGAGAAATCCTTTGTGTTGTTGCTGTTTTGTCCCCCTCTAGCGACCATGATCCTTAGCGTTTAAACAATAGATTGTTTTGATTTGACGTCATAGTGGTATAGGGCAATTAGTGAGCTGAAACGCCTCGTTGTCTCTCATTTTCAGTCAAACTTCGTCTTCGATTAGTTGTGGTAAAGCAAAGTTAATAAAATTAAAAATGTCTGGAAGAGGAAAAGGAGGAAAAGGTCTGGGAAAAGGAGGAGCCAAGCGTCATCGAAAGATCCTTCGTGACAACATCCAAGGAATCACCAAGCCCGCCATTCGTCGTCTTGCTCGTCGTGGTGGAGTCAAACGAATCTCTGGCTTGATCTACGAAGAGACCCGTGGTGTCCTCAAAGTTTTCCTTGAGAACGTGATCCGTGATGCTGTCACCTACACCGAGCACGCCAAGCGAAAGACGGTCACAGCCATGGACGTGGTCTACGCTTTGAAACGCCAAGGAAGAACATTGTATGGATTTGGCGGTTAGGCGACAAAGAAAGACATTTCTAAACACCGGCTCTTTTTAGAGCCACCAAATGACACGAAAGTGATGACACTAATGCTTTCTATTTCCAAACAAATCCTTGTATATAAAGTCCTTGAAGTTGCTACTATAAAAAGTGTATAATTGACAAATTTTGTAAAATAAATTATTGTGAGGAAAAGTCAATTTTGGAATGTCTATTTCTGGAATGTGTTCTGGAACTAATGTTCAACAACTATTTTAAACACGGGGCATACAAAATTGGTCGAGGATCTATTGCATTTATTAAGTTATTTTTATTCTAGATGGAATGAAAGGTACCACGTCAATGCATTGAATACAACACTCAACAGTGTGTGGCAGTGTAGCACTACTTTTACAAAAGCACTAGCCATCCCACCCTGCTAGCAGAGTTTCCTCTTTCGTCAATGTTTTTTGCATTTTTCTTTATTGGACGATCAATGAAAAGCCAATACAGCAAAAGAAAGATGCAAAAACATCAACAAAAGAGGAAACTCTGCTAGTAGGGTAGTAATGGGGAGGCTCCCACATTTTAACATTCCCTTCCCTTCTTGCTGCACAGGCTACACACCGACAGGCAAAAAAGTACTCTCAATTTCGGTTTTGTAAATGTTGACGAATAACTTGATACAGCCTGTTGACTAGTTTAGACTTCTCCTGTGACTTGAAAACTTCTCTAGCTAAGTGATATTGGCACTGAAGATCTTTGACTTTCAGAAGAAGAAACTTCACACCAAAGCTACACAATGTATCTGATTGGTAATGAGCAGCATACAGGCAAAGGGATACAATGTTTGATTCACTAACAAGTGATGGTAAAACTTGTTCACAAAAGAGTTTCAACTCTGTCATGAGAAACCTGTCTGCTGTCGCTAATACTTCAATCAAGTGATCGTACTTGGAATCAGGAGTAAGAGACTCCAAAGTGTCCATCACATGACTACAAACTCTGCTGGACTCTGAACTTCCTTGAAAAGCACAACCATATGCCTTGTGGACAGCCAATAGAAGTGCATTGACTGTTATGTCTTTGAGTGATATGACTGGCATTGTACCTTCTTTGTAGTTTGATGAAAACATAGCTGCAAACATGTCTGATGCTCTAGCTAGTACAATACGGTGAACAGGAATACACTCGCCACTGTCTACTTCCAACTGGATATCACATGGTCCATGGTCATTGTTGTGATATTTACAAGTTGTTTCTCCCTTGCAGTCTCGAAGGGAGCATTGTTCAGAAGTGCAGAAAGGAGTGTCGGTCAATTCCAGCTTTTGACGCTTATGACTTCTTTGTTCATTTGTATCTTGTATGTCATCAGATCCACTGTAGAGTTTCCTTTTCCCTCTCTCCAACCCATTCTGAGATGTGTTAAGTCCTCCATCCTGACTGCTGGCACAGTGTGTTGAAACAGAGTCTGGCATTTCAAGAGAAAGTTCAGTTTCCAAACTCAGTACTGTTAATGAATGAACTGCCATCGCAAAAGTGTTATCACTTCCTGAAGTGAGGAGTATATCACAGAGCATCTTGAGTCCTCCTTTGTTGATCAGTATTTGCTGTTGCAACTTCTTTGATCTACAAATATATAGAATAAAAATGTCAAACAAAGTGAACAGTCTAAGGTGCATGTACATGTAACTCTAGATAAGGTACCGTAACTCTACTAACTCTACAGTCGTTCTACACTTACCTGCAAACAAATGGCAATGTAAGAATACATCCAAGCCATTCCTCACCAGATCCTTTGGCCAACAAATGCATAAGAACTCCTCTGCCAAATGGTGTCTGTGACTGACAAGCTAAATTGTCTAATAATTTCTTCCCAATATTATGGCACCTTTGAATTGAACTTTCTGGAATTTGTGAAGGCAATGATTCCTGCTGATCTCCATTGTCAGTGGCACCTGTAGCAAGTCCATCCTTATCCTCTAGGATGTTAGATTTTGCTCTAAGTTCATCCAAAGATGTTTCTCTACCCATACAATAGGCATCTGTCAAACCAGCACACAGCTGTCTGTGGATATCACATGCTATACCCATGCACGCCAGACTCTCAAAACACTGGGGATCTAAAGTTAGGTGGTTCAATAAGCGTGAGCACTTTGGGCTTGGGTTGTCCAGCAATGATGTGTAATCCAGTAACACATTCATGCATGGTTTTGTCAGGAGGTAGTGTATTCCTTTCTGATCACTCATTTGGGAGAAGCGTGACAACAGTACCATTGCACTATGACCAGGACCATGATGGGAAACTACAGATTCATCTGTTCTGGATGGTGATGCAGGTGGAGGGACCACTGGTGTAACCACTGATGATACATTTCCTACAGTGTCACATGCATTCAATGGACATGAGGTACCTATATGTAGTGTCTTTGGACTTTCAATCGCAGATACAAATCCAGAGGTTACAGAGCTGTTTTGTGTAACAAGTGAAAGTGTAGAACTTTCACAAACAAGTTTATGCGATACCAGAGGTTTTTCAACAACATGTACATTTGGTAGGAATTTCTGGGATGAAAAGCTCTCTTCTCTTGGTGTTGGAGTTGAGCAGATCAAACCTCTAGGATGAGGATGCATGGAGATGAATGGTGAAGTTGTATTTGTACTTGAAAGTGTACATGTATTCATCATTGATGTAGTTTCAGTTGTACTATCCAAAGACGAAAAACTAAACAAGCATGATGATTGATCAATAGATTTAGCACTTGGTGATGAAGTGGATGGTAGCTTGGAGCGAAACTTCCTTTTGAAGGTTAATACTCTATTACTCTCCGTAGCATCTCTAACTTGCATGGCCAAGTTGGCAGCCTCTTCTAGGAAGGTTTCATTTAATGAGATGTTAGAAGTATCCGTTGGTGTTGTGTTCCTTGGAGATGCTGATGGGCTTGAGAAGTCTGAAGTGAAGCTTTGGTGGTCATATTGGTCATTGTCATCTTCGCAGTGATCAACAATATGACATGTATCAATGACTTGCCTCAAGTATGTCAAAAGTGCTGAAACTACACCACCACCAAGTAGGAATTCCAGGCATTTTTCATTGTAGTAAAAGCAGTTAAAAGCTGTAATGATCTTTCTCTGGAGGCAAGGATGCTCTGAATCAGAAAAATACTTCAACAACAGCTCAATTCCTCCACACTCGTACACTTTGTTCCTGTTCACTGCTTCTCGGCAGCAGTAACAAAGTCCTTCTAATGCTTTTAGAGTTAAGTGGCTTGAGGAATTTAACTTTGCGTGTTTGTAAAGAATTGTTATTCCTCCTTCACTGCCAATAGAAACTCTTACATGTGCATGGATACAAAGATTAACTATGGACAAAACTGCTGCAGAGCACACAGAATGCTTGTCACTGCTTGCAAGCTTGATGATCTCTTTTATTCCATCACATTCCTGTATCTGTAGTGCAACTTCTTTAAGACAATTTTTGGTCATCTCACAAACAGCCTTTATAGAAAAGCCCAACAGCACTGGCTTGTCACTTTTCAGAAACTCTATCATAGTTTTAATACTCCCATGTTCGAGGACAATCCTCTTGCGTTTTTGAGTTGTGCAAATTATCTTCAAGCCTCGGAGGACTGATTGTTGACAGTCTGTATCAGTGGTCTCGTCAAGAAGCTTAACAAGTTCTTCTATGGCACCAAGTTCTTCAATCACCATAGCATTCTCTTCATCTTCTCCAAGGTTGGCAAGTGCTCTTGCTGCTCTGTTTCGAATGCTGATCGATTTCAGATCTTTCAGAACTGAAACTGCAAGAAAATAAAAATATATATACACTCTCATAAAAAAAAACACCTCATATACTACAGCGGTTGAAATATGAGGACCTGTACGTGGCATGTATGTACCTATCACTTGGTAGCCTGTGTATACATGTATATAGCAAGCATTTCTTTTTTGGGAAAGGGCAAAAAAGGGCTGACTTGTCTTAGGTTTCATGTGGCCAAAACTGAAACACAGCTATCCCCAAACAACTTTTTTGCCTTTTCCTCCAAAAGAAACACTTGCTGTATGTGCAGGCTGTAATCACTTGACTTGGTCAAATACATGCACGCGTGAGACCCCTTCAAATATTATGCATTTCAATTTAAGAAAACATTTTAATAAATACCTATAGGAAGAATTCCATCCAGTTGACGTACCTATATAATAATACAACCAGTAAACAATAAATATTTCATAAGTCAATTCATATAAGTAATCGTTGATTTTCGGGGGGGAGGGGTAGGTAATATAATTTGGACATATCTCACATAATATAAAATCATCATAAATTCATCTGTAGCTACATTTAAGTGAGAAGAGTGATTTTCAAAAAGAAAAACCCACCTCTCTTTTGCACTCAGCAAACATAGAGCAGTTGGCAATGGCGCTCATCGTCATATCAATAATTGAATTGTTGGGTCGCTTTAGAAGTACTAAAAGTTTGGTCAAACCACCCTTTTTTCGAAACAATTCAGCTTCATTTGATCGTTTAGTTATCCTAGCAATTGTCGCTAATGCTTTTTTGACTGTTGATAGCGAAGAACTTCCTAATTTTTGAACCACATTGTCAATATTTTGGCTCGAATTCGCCATCTTGAAATTATCGTCGATGCGCACACATTTTACATTATTTGACGTTCTGCGCACGTTGTCATCCGCGGTCACGCAATACATTCATACAATCGGTCACATGTCGGTCACGCTGAGTTGGAATGAAGGAAACGGGAGGTAAGCGTAAATGCGCATGCAGTCCACCTAAACCTCAGACAACAGAATACCCTGAGACAATTTGAATTACAATAGAAACTTCTGTTGGCTGCGTTTTCAACGAGTTTTTAAAATTCATGTCAAGTAGATAGGTTCTACCAATACCATCACCTTCAGAGTATTCAGAAAACATGGCATCAGGAAAAGTGCAAACAATACTTGGTTTAATTAATCCTGAAAAACTTGGACGGACACTTACTCACGAGCATATTTCAATGCACTATAAAACTGAGGTGGTAAAACCAAGGAGAGAGTCAGACTTATACACCCTTTTAATAATGTACGGCGCCATTTTGAATACACAATGTAATGACGTCATCAGCGGAAGAAATGTACACCAGTCTTGTTGATTCTGTGACGGCGGCCATGACACCAACGAAAAGAGGTTCGTTTTATTGTGTTTTCGCGTTTAAAAAAGCAGAACTAATCGTATCAAATGTCAGTAGCTATAACTTTGTCTTTTCAGGATCCAATAATCGCAACTGTGCTGTCCCTCTTTGTCGTTCATACGGTAATTTGTTCGACAAAGAACATAACAGGAAGGTGACCTACCATGCTATTCCTAAGGCATCGAACGAAAAACGATTGTGGCTTACAAAGATTAGAAGAGAAGAAAAATCAGGTTTCAAGGTAAGTCGTATGCTTTAAAGTTTGCTAAATATTAATTACTATTTTTAAAGATCAACCAATGTCTCAATTTTTACAGGTAAAGAATCACACGGTTGTGTGTTCACTCCATTTCAAAGACGAGGATCTGGAAAGATCAGGGTATTCTGGCCGTTGGTATGTTAAGCCTGGACGTTTTCCTTCTGTTTTTAAATGTTGGGAACAAAGACCACATCTTATTGCGAAGCCTGAAAAAAAGAGGATGAAAAATAGGCTTCAAATGCGATCTATTAATGAAACAAATTGTGTTCAAAGTCAAAGTAGCAGTGCAGAGAAAGAAAACGAAGAAAGTCGGGCTATTTTTACTGAACGTACTGACGAATTTGATGTATTTACTGCAGAAGATATGGAAAAAGATAAAGAACCTGATTTATCTGAGCTACAATCTGAGATTTCATCTTTAAAGGAGCAACTGGAATTGGCAAAAAATAATACAAAACAGCTTGAATCAACCATCAGAGATATGGAATTCAGCATTGAAAATATTGAAGATCAAGATGTCTGTTTCTACACAGGATTCCCGAATAGACAGGTTTATAATTCAGTGCTTACTTACCTCAACCCAGGTCCAAATGGTGTGAATTTGGTTTACACACGAAAAGAAGCCAAAGAGAATGTGGATTCTACTCCTGCTAGAAAAAGGGGAAGGCCTAGAAAACTAAGTACAACAAATCAATTTTTTCTTTTCCTTTGTCGAGTAAGGCTGGGACTTTTTGAATGTGACCTTACCTACAGATTTAACATTTCTATTGGAACTGTCAGCAATATTATTGTTTCATGGTCAAATTTCTTATATCTGAGACTTGGGTCATTGACTATTTGGCCTAGCAAAGAGACGGTAAAGGAGAATATGCCTGAAACTTTCAAGAAAAAATATCCAGAGACAAGAGTCATAATTGATTGCACAGAAATCAAAGTAGAAATGCCCTCATCACTAGTTCTCAAATCTCAGACATATTCAAGCTACAAGAGTGCTAATACACTGAAGGGACTTGTAGGCATATCGCCCAATGGTCACATCACTTTTCTGTCTCAATTATACACTGGGTCTATATCAGACAGGGAAATAACTGGACGTAGTGGTATTCTCCAAATGCCATTCCAACCTGGTGACTGTCTGATGGCAGACAAGGGTTTTGATATACAAGATTTATTGGATCCTTTAGGTGTTAAACTCAACATACCTCCATTTCTACATATGCAAGATCAAATGCCCTCTAATGACGTCATTGAGACTCAACAAATAGCTGCTGAAAGAATTCATGTGGAGAGGGCCATAAATAAAATTAAAAACTTCCACATATTTGATCAGGTAATTCCACTATCTTTGTCTGGATCAATAAACCAGATATGGACAGTATGTGGACTATTAACACTATTTCAGAACCCAATAATTTCCTAGTTATGTTCAGTATATATTTCTGACTCTTATAGAATGTCTAATATTTATATATGAGAGTATGATTAATCTTAAATAAAGGGTAGATCCAGTAGCTTTTTGCAGGTGTCTATAAGCACTGTATGATGGAATGATAATTTAATCTGCAAAGTAAAAGAAACATGGAATGAAAAGCAGGGGGTCTCGATTCCCTGCATGGACCCTTTCACTGGATCTGCCCTTGCAAATATTCTATTTTAACTAAATGTTATCAGGCTGATGCTTCATTGCCTCTGGCATCACATATTTTTGGTAGTATGATGTCAAGTTAGTAATCATTGATTGCCAGAATAACTCATCAAATCTGATGCGCTGTATGATAAGTCCCTTCTGCAAATATACCACAAAGTCACACCATTGTAAGCCAGTGATGCCTAGTTGGCCTTGAACTTGGTAGAAGTAATTGTGCTCTTCTTTAAGTTTTGGCTTTTCATTGACTATCTTGCAGTAGAATGTTGGTTCCTGGCATGCCTCTCAGGTTTCAAATTTCTCAGTGAATAGGGACATTTGATCTCCACTAAACCATGGCCAAATTCCTTATCAATGACCTTTCTGTCGGGTGAAGCAGCTAGCCATGGCATGCTTGGGGATACAACAACACCACACTCCAATGCTTGGACATTATTACCACATGCTCTCATGTATTCAACATATTTTTCTACTGCCTTTGATTCATTAGAAATGCCATACTTGATTGATTGAATATGTGATATGTCTTTTGAAAACAAGAGATTGTTGTTAACAAACTTTGTTTGAGGGAGGGTTGTTCTTCTTTTACACACCAGTCCAAAGTTACTGCTAGTGATCCTATTCTTTCTAATGTTGTGCCATAATGGGTTGTTACTTTGTCCTCTGGTATCCTGCTCAGTTAAGGATGGATCAGTCACTTTTAATTGAGAAATAATCTGGTTTTCATCATATGTAAGAGGCATCTGCAAGCCAACAATTGGTACATCATTATCTAAAGGAAGGTTAGGGAAGGAATCTCCAACATTTCTTGGTCTTCTTAAATATTCAGGAAAATTAGTAAGTACACTAAAGTTTCCTTCTGTAATTGAAAGTTGGTAGCTCAAAATGCTTCCATTTGGAACCTTACTGTTGTTTAGCTTAGTGGTGACTGTACATGGCTGATCTGAAAACACTGAACAGAATCCCAAATAAGGGTTTATTTGTTTAAGTGACTCAAGTAACTCATTTGTCCCTTCATTATTTTGTACAGTAGGTTGTCTGGCTTCATAGAGGGTACATTTTACTCCTGTACAAGGCTTGTTGGTGTACTTTGGATTTACTACAGTATAACCCATAATGGGTTCGGCATGTATACCCTGTGTTCTTGGTTTGTGCCATTGTTGGGGATTCTCAGTACATGTTCCTACTTTAGGGAAAGTAGGAGCCTTCAATTTGATAACATGATCAATTAAATATAGTAACCCCATGGTGTGATTACAGTACCCATTTGCACCTGCTGCACAAGAACACCTTGCCATATTTACATTCCCACTTTTTGATAGTTTAATCAATACATTATGAGGAGTTTGATTCTTCTTTTGTGATCTATAACACTTCCCCTTTACATGCACTTCACCATCATTCTGACCACATAGCACATCATGGCAATAGTTTTCATAGAAAAACTTGTAACCCTTTTCAAGAGGTTTTTCAACATAGCTAGAAGAATTTCTTCCACTCTGTTTAGCATGGTCTACAATATTTATGTATGAAAACTGCATTGGTAAAATCGATGTATCTCTGCTCCACTTTTCTAAGGAAGCCTGGATGCATGGCTTCTTATTTGTAGGAATATTGGTTGTCTGCTTGTGATTAGAACAGACACTGCATCTCAACCTCTTTCTGCGAGTGTGACATTTCCCTGGATCAGGGTCAATAAGAGGAAGGTCTTTATCCAAATACTGTCTTACTCTAGAAAGAAGTGGTAAAAACAATAAAATTTCCTAAATCAGTTCTACATTGTATTAAATTTATAAAATTATTATATTATATACATGTATATTTTAGTTTCTCTCATGTCAATAATATAAATAAACACTGTAAAATATTTTAGTTTATTCATGTCAATTTCATTAAATTGTAAAATACAATACAAGCTTTTGTCACTATAGACACTGTTTTCTTGATGTATACAGTAGCTGCATGGCTTTATAAATCTTTATTTTAGCTACATCCATGAACTCAAATAACGCAAAATACAAAAAAGTATCGAATTCTTGGCGCCCTGACAATTCGATACTTTTTTTGTTTTTGCGTTATTTGAGTTCCAACATACCTAGAAATCAGCTCGGCCCTCGTATCTGATGACTTGTGTTTAAGGCCTCGACACATTAACCAGAACTTTAGCTCAGTCTTTTTTTGTTTTTCTAAGTCTTCCAGTGCGATAACTGAGCCTGGAATATCCTCACATGAAAGCTGGAAATGTTAAAAGAAATACTTGTTTTCTTTCCATTTTAAGAGAAAATATATGTCTTGAACACAGAAAAAGCGAGCTTTACCTCTTGGCACGAACAACTTTCGCTAGAAGTGTCATTTTCTTCCATATCTTGCTTTGTTTTCACGAGTACAATCATCGAAACTCAAAGAGAGGACTTTCTCCCGCTAAAATGTTTCCGCTGATGACGTCATAGATGATATATTCAAAATGGCGCCGTATATTATTAAAAGGGTGTATAGACAGTGAATCTGAATGCAATAACACTGAGAAATCTAGGTTGGATCCGTCAAAATCCTTTTTCTCATCCATTCTACTTGCAATGGCAGATGAACCTATACAGGACATCATGGGCGTAGCGTGCTTTTTTTGCAATGTACGCACATAGCAACGAGCGCCGAAGGCGTGAGCTTCTAGGGGGGTGAGGGGGCATGCCCCCCCCCTGAAAATTTAGAAATCTAGAGCCTTGGAAATACCATTTTCTTCGTTTTCCAGCGGACTTTCTCGCTACATAAATACATAGTAAAATGCATTTATCACTCAGTTTTATGGGGGGATTTATGTAAAGGTTATATAAAGGATTCAGAAAAGGAGTAAAGGTTGTGTAAATGATTTATGAGTATTGGTTGAGGATTTATGTAAACAGGTTATATATACCGCTACCGTTATATATAGCGATATAATAACCCGAGGCGAAGCCAGTTTTTTGGTATTTATTTTGTTTGAGACTGTACTAACTACAATCATCATTTTACATGCCTACAATGACTGGCTGAAAGGGGAAATGTATTGGGGGACACAATCTGACGAGCGGCGAAGGTGCGAGCTCGTAGGAGGATGCGGGGGTATGCTCCCCGAAACTTTTTTGAGGTATAGGGTCTCCAAAATAGCATTTTCCTGCCTTCTGAGTAGTTTCCAGCAAGTAATCTGCCGTGAGCTGTTAAGATTTTGTCCTAGATTTCATTTTATTTTCAATATTTTTATGTTTTTTTATAATATATACATATATTAAGGATTTTAAATTGTACGCACGTGCGTACGGGCGTATATGCACGCTACGCCCCTGGACATGATACAAGAATAGGCGACTTGCACTAAGAGGTCACGTGACCCTAACTCCCATAAAACGAACAGCAATGTCAAAATGAACTCCAGAAATGAAAAGAGCAGCTCGAAATTAGTAAAAGGGCGAAGTTTCAGCGCATAATGTTTGACACAGGAGAAATGACATTAAAAATAAAATCGATCGTTTTCTAAGATTTTGTTTGGAAAATGCGTTGGATGGCAAGAGCCATGCCATCCAATGCATTTTCCAATCAAAATCTTAGAAAACGATGGATTTTATTTTGATTCCCATTTCTCCTGTGTCAGACATTTTGCCCTGAAACTTCACCCTTTTACTAATTTCGAGGTGCTCTTCTCATTTCTGGAGTTCATTTTGACACTGCTGTTCGATTTAGGGGGGTTGGGCTCACGTGACCTCTCTTAAGAAAGAAGGTGGTTCCACATTAGTTGATAACACATCACAAGGCTTGCACAGGAATGTGAGAAATTCAGGAAAAGGTTTCCTTTGAAACAGGTTGAATGTTACATTATTGATTATGCAGTGTTTGTCTCTGACTTCTGTTTTTTTTTATATAGACGTTTCGGCCATTAATCAATGGCCTTCATCAGTATTAATCGGAAACGTTGCGATCTTTGAAATACTTAACGTTTGCGGCGCGCGCTTGATCCTTGCGCGCGCTTATTTTTTAGTCCCATGATGGTCTTGTGGACTTCGGAAATTTGCATGCAATCGTTCCCTGCGTTGGCCGGTATCTTGGCCCGTGAACCACGCTTCAAGGAAAAGCCTCTGGTGGTAGTTTTTTTCTCTGTCCACAATTGTAGTGTTTTTAAAGTCAAAAGAATGTCCTGTTTCGTTGCTGTGCTGTGCAATTTTTGAGTTAGGGTGGTTGTGAGCAATGCCGGCTCCTCTGTGCTCCGAAGTTCGTGTTTTCATTGATCTGCCTGTCTGGCCATAGTATACAAAATCACATTCTGAGCATTTGATTTTGTATACTATGTCAGTTTCGCTGCTTGCATCTTTGCGATCTTTTCAGGTCGTGGAAAGAGATTGCACAGTTTGGTCAGAGGGCGGTAAGCAACATCCAAGTTGTGTTGAATGTTGTCTGTGGTACTGGTTACTATGTGGACAACTCTATCCCTGAAGCAACCGGCAAAGTCCTCATCTGTCGAGGAACTTGTCAATGTGAGTTCTGAAATATTATCATAATATATATAATGTGTGACTGTGTATTTTGTTGTTGTTGGTCAATCAACATTGATATTCTTGGTATCATTGTTTTGCAGACAATGGTCAAAGAGGTGACTGTAGGAGTTCATGCCGGCACTGGAATCAAGTGTGGTATCATTGGGGACTGTGGGTCAGTTGTTCCTGGCCTCTAACATCATTTGAAAAGAAATATCTCCAAGCTGCAGCAATGGCGCAAGCTGACACTGGTGCCCCTGTCATGATTCATCCTGGCCGTGATGAATATGCACCATTTGAAATCATTCGCATGCTCCAAGAGGCAGGTGGAGACATCAGCAAAACAGTCATTACTCACCTTGATCGCACCATTTTTGACCACAAAATGCTTCTTGATCTGGCCGCAGCGACAGGTTGTTACTTTGAGTATGACCTGTTTGGAACTGAGCTAGTTCACTATGATCGAAATCCAGCCATTGACATGCCCAGTGATTCACAGCTGACAAGAAATTAAGTTCCTAATTGGTGAAGGTCATGAAGACAAAATACTCATGTCTCATGATATTCATGCTCGCCACCAGCTTCTTAAATATGGTGGACATGATTACGCCCATATTCAAGTCAATATTCTTCCCAAGATCACTGACAAAATACAAATAGCCAACCCCAAAGCTTGGCTGACATTTTAAAAGTAATTAAATTATTTTTGCAGTGAGATACACCTTGGGAGATTGTCCAGATTCGCTGCATCTACAGTGTAGTAATCTCACCCAATCCTTCCCAGTACTGATCCCATTCTAGTGTTGCAACGAGAAACAATAATTTGCACTTCCTGTGAAAAAAATTGTTTCTTAAACATACGGAATGTTCACAGCCTTAGACTTAGACTTTTTATACTTTTTATTATTCCGGCACACATATTTACAAGGATAATAGAAATATAAGCTTATGTAAATACCGTAATATAATAACAATATAGGGTGTCATGACATTGTTACAAAACATTTAATAATTTGTAAGCACCATAATTCAATTATTTTATTAGTAAAATTAAAAGTAAAAAATTAATGTACCTGTAAAATTAAATTAAATCAATAATATTATGGATACAAACCTGAGTGGGTAAAATAAAATTATTCTATTCCATTGCATTCTCTTCTATTCAATAATATTATGGATACAAACCTGAGTGGGTAAAATAAAATAATTATATTCCATTCCATTCTCTTCTATTCTTCTATTCTGTACTGGGATTTACAGAGGCCCGAGGGGAGACTGGGAAGGAGAGACAGTGCTGAGAGAGTGGGTACTAGAAAGTCGCACGTGACTATAGACAAAATATAGACAGGACGTCCAAGTTGAGATTCGTCGAAGCTCCTTTTAAAATACTTGTTTACAGAGACTGCTTGTATATCTCCCGTAAGTAAATTGCCTTACTTCTAATATAATCTTCTTTCTAGACTTCAAATCATGATTACATTCAGCAATCGAGTGTGAGAAATGATTGTTTTGTTTGCTGGCACGTGACGTCATGGCGGCCCAAGAATGCTTTGTTATCGGCACCAGCATGACCATCATATGGCCGCTGCGTAAATCTCCAGGGATTGATAGCAAACCAGCAATTGTTATGCTGCCAGCTGGGTGTCCGCTGATTAGTGATTCCAATAACATTCCATTTTAAATACAGTTGAACCTACTTAAATTTGGGCTTCCCGTGGAGTACCTCCCATGAAAGACCACCTCCCGTAGGCGACCACTTTTTCTTGCACGGAGGGTGGTCGCCTACGGAAGGTTCAGCTGTAGTGTCTTTAGTTCAGGCCATACCAGACATACCAGATCCGATATCAATCGATAATTCCGATAATAATCAATAGCAATCAATAATAATCATTATTATATTTTTTGTCAAAGAACGCACGAAATATGCACAAGAACGCGCGAAATATGGGACCATATTTTGGGTAGTTACTTCAAACTGGCTTTCCAGTCATTCATGCAGAATCGTGTGATGAAAATTAACCAATCAGCGTGCGAGAAATTGACAGTTTTGGCTAGCGCGCGCTCGTACAGAAATTTCACTGTAATTTGTTGTTTTTCTTTCACCAAAATAGCTAGTTTCTTTGACAAAATATATAATAAACAACTTATTAGTCGGTTAAGCATCTAATACGGCTGTGAATTTTTACTCGTCATGTATTTTGGCTCGCCTAAAGGCTCGCCAAAATACCAAATGACTCGTAAAAATACACAGCCGTATTAGATGCTTAACCGACTAATAATAACCTCTATATAGCAATCAATAGATAAATATTGGAAATCGATGAAAATTGATCACGTAAAAATCGTATAAATACATAAGCTTATATATAAAATAAATATATCATTACAGTCATTTGCAAAAATTCTGGCCGCTACGAAATATCAATATATCGGGTGCATTATGGGTAATTAAATAATAGCAAATTCCCCTTAAAGCGGGTTAACGCCAGCAAAGTTGATATAAATATTAAGTATAATGTTTATTTAAGTCATACGTTTGTTGTTTGTAAATTTTGCTTCATTTAATAAGTTAGGAAACTCAAAATAGTATTATTTAATTACCCATAATGCACCCGATATATTGATATATTGATAATCGTGGTGGTCAGAATTTTTGCAAATGACTGTATATATTTTACAGTGTTTCTATTCATATAAACTGTGTTTTCCTCTAATTTAAGAACATGGCATCTGGACAATCACAAACTGTACTTGGATTGATTGATCCTGCAAGACTAGGACGGACACTCACCCATGAACACCTAACCATGGATTATAAAAGCTGCTTTTTCAAACCCGTCAGAGAGTCGGACATGGAAACAGTTAATGTCAATGAAATTACCCTGCGAAATCTCAATTGGGTCCATCAGAACCCTTACAGTCACAAGTATAACCTCTGTCTTGGAGATGAGCCAGTTGAGGAGATCATACGTGAAGTAGCAGAATTCAAGAAGGAAGGGGGCTCAACTATTGTGGAGAATACTACTAATGGTATCCATAGAAATGTGGAGATACTAAAAACGATATCCTTGGCCACTGGGGTTAATATTATATCAGGGACTGGCTTTTACCTTGATCATACCGTGACAGCTGAGGTGCAGTCTCTGTCGGTTGAGGAACTCTCAAATGTAAGGGATAAGTGGTCTGTGGATTAATTTACATGCCATACACAGTACATTATTATAATCTAATACATGTCTTTGTGAGGTAAAAAGTTGAGTATAGGTTTTGCCACTTTAATGCTTATACTGCACAATTTGGGATGTCAATCACTGATGTGTGATGGTGTGTGTTATATCCCTGTATATTCCATTCTGCAAATGATTGATAAGTCCACCAGAGCAATCAGTGCTCAACAGTTGTATAGTCTATGTTCATTAGAAACATGTGGTAATGTTAATTAAGTCCTATAAAATATAGACTCTTAAATGACTGAGATTGAGATTGTGTTTTAATCTTGCAGATGATGATCAAAGATTTGACTGTTGGCGTTGACAGCACTGGAATCAAGTGTGGTGTTATTGGTGAGGTGGGTTGTTCCTGGCCATTGACACAATTTGAAAAGAAATCTCTACAAGCTGCAGCCATAGCACAGACAGACACTGGTGCCCCTGTCATCATTCATCCTGGACGCAATGACTATGCTCCAAAGGAACACTTGCATATCTTTCAGGAAGCCGGCGGAGACATAAAGAAGACTGTAATGTCGCATCTTGACCGTACCATTTTTGACCGTGCAGTTCTCCTTGATCTGGCAGCAACAGGATGTTACCTTGAGTATGACCTGTTTGGCTGTGAAATGGTTAATTATCAGGCCAACCCAGCAGTTGACATGCCCAGTGATTCCCAGCGAGTACAAGAAATTAAGTTCCTGATTGATCAGGGATATGAGGATCAAATAGTTATGGCACATGATATCCACACCAGACATCGGCTTCTTAAGTATGGTGGACATGGTTATGCCCATATACAAGTCAATATTCTTCCCAAGATGCTCAATAGGGGAATATCACAAGAAATCATTGATAAAATACAAATAGCCAACCCCAAAGCTTGGCTGACATTTAAGTAATTAAATTATCATAAAAATAATAACTACAAGGTATATTTGGTTCAGCTAGCTAGGGTCTAAGATATGAAGATTTGTAAGAAACATTTTGTAAAGTAGAATTTTAAGATTTGTGGTTCCAAAAATATGGAATAGTATTGATATTAGCAGGTTTTAACAAAATAAATAATTTCCTCTTCCTTTAATTGACACTATAGACTCTATTTTCAATGTATTACTTTACCATACACTGTATTTTCTATCTTACCTATTGTGTTCTCTCCCCTCGACCCTAATCATTATGTACAGTTAGAACCCCTCTAACTCCAACTCCCAAGGGAAACGGAAAACGGTTCGAGTTAGCAGGGTTCTACTGTATATTCTTACTATTTTATTTCCCTATCGTTATATTAGTTAGAAATGAATTTATTGTAATTTGTTTATTAATAACTTCAAATTTGTTAATATTAATCAACCCAAATAACCTTTTCTAAATTTATCTTTAGTTACTTATTTTGCTAGTATCCCAATGAACTTGCCAAGTGCTGGACATCTGTAGATGATTTTGTAATGTTTTAAAATTAAGCCAAGCTGTAAATATATACTGTATACCTATATCTAGTAAATTAAAAGCAAAATGAGTGAACTGCAGTGTCGCTTCTGTGCAAGTGTAATAATAATAATAAACTTTATTTTACAAGGGAATACATATTACAGCTTCAGCTGAAAAACTTATGGCCTTTCTAATCTAAAAATATACATATAATCTTAAAAAAATATATACAGTCATTTGCAAAAATTCTGGCCGCCACGATATATCAATATATCGGGTGCATTATGGGTAATTAAATAATACTATTTTGAGTTTCCTAACTTATTAAATGAAGCAAAATTTACAAACAACAAACGTAAGACTAAAATAAACATTATACTAAATATTTCTACCAACTTTGCTGGCGTTAATCCGCTTAAAGGGGAATTTTCGATTATTTAATTACCCAGAATGCACCCGATATATTGATATTTCGTAGCGGCCAGAATTTTTACAAATGACTGTATATAAATATATATCCTAATATCTATCCTAATTGTATCATCTATCTATAATCCCATACAAGCACCTATGGTATTATTTTCATATTTTTCAAACTGTCCAAATTATTAATTTGGATAATCCAAATTATTAATTTGGATAGTTTTCGTATGGACATTTCTTAAGAAAATAGTTTTCGTATGGACTTTTCTTAAGAAAATACATATGATATAATTAACAAGTAACAGGACTACATGCCTGTCCAATTTGGAAAGAATTGAATTCAAAAAATTCCGAGGACTGCCAAAATTGGACGAGGCCTTCATCCAATTATTTCCAAATTGGACAGCATGTAGTCCTATTACCTATACTAATCTAAACCTAATAGTATAAATACTAATATATACATAATATTGATATATTTCTAAAATATAAAATTTATAAAAATTAATCGACTATGAATTGATCAATTCTTTCATACTGGTTAATTAGAATTCTTAAATAAACGAATACTAGAACATATGTAGATTGGTCTACCTGTGGTGAATAAGTCTAATTAACACCAGGCATCCCGTTCGACTAGCAACTGACTGAAAAGGACGTATTCATCTACTGCGGCTTTCGTGAGTAGTGTAGTAAAAGTATTGAAGAAGATTTTTAGCATCTGCATTTTGGATTTTGATAAACTTATTACTGACTAAACCATGTGTGTAACCATACGTCTTATTCACGCTTAGTTTGAGGTCTTTGAACTTGCTCTGCGTTCTCAGGCTTGATCATGACTGATCTCATTGAGTTGATCAAAATGTACCCCTGATCCGTTTATCATAGTCCAAGAACACGTAACGAACGAATTTCAGTCAGAATTTGTAAACTGACTCAAAAACTAGTTTCAAACTGACTGTAGTTATAAAATGTAAAGAAGTATTCATTACTTGATTTGTAAGAATTCTGTACCAAAACGCGCACTTTTGAAATTGCCAATGTAGTTTTTTCGTTCCCCGAGATACTGTTTCAAAATGTTATGGTGCAATTAATGAAATAATTACAGAGTTAAAAATGTTATTGTATACATGTTTTGACAACAAATTGTTGAATGTTACGACGACCACAGCCAATCACTTGCCGCCAACTCTAAGGGAGAATGTCTTGTAGCTTACTTCAAATTTTGTTTTGCTTCGCCACCAGAAATGCTTGCAAAAGGAACCCGAAAACTTACAAGGAATCAGCCCAGAAACCTGCCTTGTTTTCGTAGTCTAGACCAGTCTTGGATTAGCACGCGCAGTATTGCAAGGAAGTGCAGCTTTTATCCAATTACAAGAATTGGAAACAAAGATTATTTTGAATTTGAGCACAGAACAAAGGGTTTTGAGTGACGGAATAAAAGTTCCCTAAGAAGGTTGTCATTCAACTCTGAACCATTAAGGACGTCGGTTGGTTCTAGTTTTCCTTTAAAATGTTTAAAAACTTATTATTGAAGCTTTTGCTTCTAGGAATTGTCGTTTCCCTAGTCGTTGCTGAGGAAACGAACGAGGAAAAACATGACGAAAAGAAAGACGAGCACCACGAAGACGAGCACGATGAAGAACATGAAAAGATAACTCCAAAAGACCACGAGGAACATGAGGACGATCACGAGGACAAGAAAGACGACGATCATCATGACGATGATCACGACGACAAGAAAGACGATGACCATCACGATGATGATCACGATGACAAGAAAGACGATGACCATCACGATGATGATCACGACGACAAGAAAGATGATGACCATCACGACGATGATCACGATGACAAGAAAGATGCTGATGATGATGAGGGCGAGCACGATGACCCTAAGGACGATGATGATGATGAGGAAGACAGCAACGATGGTGGCGATAGTTCCAACGCTGAGCACGATGCTTTTTTAGGTAACTATCTCAATCATACTCCAATTGTGCCATGTGACATGATCATGTACAATCTACGACCTATAATCTCACTACAAATCATATCTCAATAACTAAAGACATAGTTCTGTGTGTCAGTAGTTTTAAACTGATCTACATGATTAATCTACAATTTAATTAATTAAAAGCCGCGCGCAATTCCAATTCACTAAACAATACAACTCCGACAGTGACAATCAGCTAACGAAAAGATGTAAAATTCTAGATCCCTTAGAAGATGAATAATCTTTCTGTTCAGATTCAGTCCAACATTTCCCAGGGAATAGCTTCATGTGTGTTTATGACACGTCATTTGTGGTCGACTTTTACAGCACATATGATTGCGAAATGATTTTTTTAAACAAAAACAGCTGAACAACCCACAGTTTATAGAAGCCTCAAAATGGTAGCCTTGTCACTCGTATCTTGTACAATATCATTCTTCTCGGTTTATATCATTCAAAATTGATCATATTTGAGAAGTTTCAGTTAAGCGTTATGATGGAATTCTCCTTTGTTTGATGTAGCTTCCACCAAACCTTATCAAGTCATGAATATTTGATATTTAAAAAACACTGTTTAAACAGTGACTATTTCGGTCACCTGGGGAAGCCTACAAGTGGCAATATAACTGAATTAAAACAATTTGTAATGAAAACAACATCGTGACGTCATACATGGCAGGTCAAAAATCGATTTAAATTTTATTATTTATGTGAATTTAGTTTTAATTTCCCCAGGGCGAGGTCTCTTTTTCTGAGGTAACTCGTGGATTAAAAACCCGAAATTTGTCTAATCTGAAAGTCACTTCTATTGTCAATCCTTAGGTGAACATTTGAAGGCGTTCCAAGATTTACAAGACGAAGATGCCAAAAAGAAGAAGCTTCAAGAGCTCGTTGTCAATGAAATTGACACCAACAAAGATGGCTTCGTTACCGAAGATGAGATCCGCGCCCGACTCATTAACACAACTAAACAACAGAGAAAACACGAGATCAATACAACTATGATTACTCATGACGATGGTAAGAAATTCTATAATACAATTAGGAAAACCATGGATATAAGAGAAAGACCTCCATGGGAAGACATGGGAAGTACAACGTGAAGTGAAAAACAGAAATAAATAAAGAAAAAAGAGAAAAAAGAAAAAGAAAATAAAAGACTTCATTCGACCGCGCGCACTTGTCCAACACACTAGAACTACAAGTCGTGTTACGTTTTTTGCTAAGTCACACTCGTCAATTAAATTTGCTTGAACATTTGTGGTGCGAGTCAAAGTCTATAGTGGTCGCGAGACCAGGAAGCCTTGCGTTTACATTGCAAACATAACCCAGTTCTTAGGCAATACTAGACTCTAAACAGTTAGGTTTAGTTCAGGCTACTGTTCATAGTCATTTACCATGCCTAGAATACCTTCCATCCTTGGCCATATCTAACACCTATATTTATCTCTATGGGGTTCATTTTATCTTGCAGACAAAGACGGCAAGGTATCATGGGAGGAATTCAAGAAACACCATTTCACTCAGGAGACCGATGAAGACAAGGAACAAATGCAGGAGGACGAAGAAAAATTCAAGCATGCTGATGTTAATGGAGATGGTGGCCTCGACCTGAGCGAATATATGTCCTTCTACCATCCAGGAGTAAGTTTGATACGTCTTCTCTCTATGCTGTAGCCTGCGTTGCTGGTGGTGGTCTTCGGTTTTCCCCATGAGAAGCAGACCACCTATATTAAACTCGGCCCCATTCCCCCGGTCTTTTCTCACGGTCAGTCTTAACCCAGGGTATCATTCTTTCTCCAGACGCGCGAATATGTATTTTGTTAATAATCGTTTCCCTTATTTCTTGCGATGTTTAGGATGATGAACGTATGTCTGCCTTCGTCATCGGTCACACCCTGAAAAAGTACGACACTGACAAAGATGGCGCTTTATCAAAAGAGGAGTTTTTCAGTAAGTCCTGACTAGTTAATGACAGTGTGGTTTCGTAGTAAGTAATTTAGTTCGAGAAAACATCCAACTGCTGATATTTAGCGTGCTATATGGAAATTGATCTTACACACCATATTCTTAACTCTCAGTCTTCAGGAGGCTTTCCACTCAGTTTTCAAAAGTAATGATTATATTTTCACGCTATTTTAGATTCATACAAAGATCTTAACACCGAAGCCAAGACAGAACTCGAGAAGGACTTCATAAACACATACGATACCAATAAAGATGGCAAGCTCGAGGTTGAAGAGATGAAGCGATGGCTCTTCCCAGACGAAGACATGCCCCACGAGGAGCCACCAGCCTTGATGAAAGAGGTTGACGATGATAAAGATGGAAAATTATCCATGGATGAAATTCTTAAAAACTACAAAGTATTCGTAGACGATCCACTTGATGGTGATAATGGGCACGATGAGTTATAAATGACGTCGAAGGGCATTATGGGAAACGGAGACTAACAGAGAGATGGGAGACTGGGACCGACAGAGACATTTTTGTATTTCATCCAATCGATATTAAAGTCGTTTATATTCAAGATTCCCTATTTTCCTCCAATAATAATAACAATAATAATAATAATAATAATAATAATAATAATAATAATAATAATAATTTAAAACTTGAAATTTTGAACTTTAATCGCTATGTAACCAGTAATCCCAACTATTCAGCAAAAACAAGAACTGAAATATTTCATCTTTTATGAAAACTAAGACACTAATAAGCTAATATCAACAAATTGTATTTCAGGTTATAAGTCCGACTTTAAGGCAGCTTTAACTTTTTTATTGCCAATAGAATAATATAGCAGTGGAATATTGTGCAAATAAACAACTTTTATGTCGTCATCTTATCGAAACTTGCTTTCTCGCACTTCAGTATCGGGTCTCCTCTTCGCACTTTGTCATCACGCAACGCTACTACCGGGTTTTGCGTTGCGTGACGCGGGTTTTGCGTTGCGTGACTCGGGTTTGCGTTGCGTGATGCGTTGCGTGATGCGTAATGTGATGCGTTTTGCGTTGCGCGACGCGTTTTGCGTTAGTCTAATTTGCGTGAAGATAAGCGGAGCGGCTGCGAAGGAGACCAACTTCAGTAAACTAGTGTCGAGCTTTTTTCGTCAAATGTGTGGAGGAGGGTTGGGGTAGTTTGTGAGGCACTCAAATGTCATAATTATTCAAGTAAGTCACGCGTTATCGATAACCTCGAAGATTTCATAGTCTCCCTCGCATCCGTTTTTAGTTCCGAACTAAAAACGGATGCGAGCTGAGGGAGACCGCGTTACGTGACGGAATTAAAAACCGATGCGAGGAAGACCAGTGCTTCCGAGCCCACGCCGAAGAGCACCGATGGATTCTCGAGCATGGTGTGCAAGGTGCAATGTCTGATATTCACGATTTTCAACTAAGTCACGTGATCGATGACGTCAGACAATTTGATTGGCACGTGTTGTTTGTTGGGAGTACATGAAGTTCCCCTTCTTCACTGGCCTTTAATTCAGTTATGTAGCAATAGACCAATTCGGCTAACGCAATGTTTACATTCTTTATCCCAATTCAAAACTTTGGGAATAAGAGCTTTTTGTTCCAAACATTTCCATGTCAATGCTCTATTGAAATCGAAATACAACAGACAAAGAACCGCATTCCCAAAATATCTGAATTGCGTTAGCCGATTTGGTCTATGGGACAGCGCATCTCGGGGAGAACAGTCGTATTGTGTTTGTTTTTTTAAATTCTTTTATTTTGTGCATTTAGTCGCCAACAGGAAAAGAAATGCTCGTGCCACGTACAGTAAATTATAATGAACTATCATGGTCTTCAACTTTCCCTCAAATTCTCATTAAAGTCATCGGTGGCCAGGTTTGTACAGATTCGGTGCCCGAAATGATCCCGAATCTGAAATGATCCCCAATTGGTACCCGAAACGGGATCCCGGTGTAGAAATTACGGATGAGTTGCTTTTGGAAGATGAGTTTTGTAACATTTCTCCTCGTCGGTTACATCTTTATTCTCTTCGGACTATTTCATTATGAGAACACTTGTATGCATGTTTACTGACCGAGGTCCCAAATCCCCGGTCTTATACCGGAAAGGGATCCCAGAAGAGGGGTTGCATGCGGAGGAGGCTATACCGGGTCAGTGATTCTCACCGAAACACGCGGTAAGTCGAACATAAGATACCCCGGTACTAAGGTGGTAAACGGGTAGTGTTCCGGTTTATGTGGCGTTTATCTGGTAATTTCCCCGTCATAGCTCAGTTTATCTCGTCTAAAATCAAATGGTAACACTGCTTTATCCTTGTACCCGTACTTTACCCGTACTCGTATAGCGAAAAAGGGATATTTTGAGGTCCCTATATATCCCGGCGTAGTCAATCGTACGTTCGGTAATCGAATCCAATCGAATTCAATCGAACGATTGGTTTGGATTGGGTTCGGAAATCGAACATAATCGAATTCGCCCAAACATTTTGCCAATCGAACACAATCGAACGTTCGATCATCGAATGCTTCTTTAATCGAACACAATCGAACTGATTGAACATATTTCATGCTCCGCGCTGTCAAAACTCCCAGTTTTCCGCGGTCAAATTCATTAATTATGGACGGCTCAAATTTCAACCGAGCACGCTGCGCCAGAAGAAACGCAAGATGTCGACGGTGAAGCTTTTAGTTTTGCAGGAAATGTACTATGACATTATGAGAACACTGGTGGCACTAGTTAGCAGTATCTTGTATATGATGTACACTGTTGCCTGTGTGTCGATGAAACTACTGTGGTCATTTTTTTCATCCAGTCAAAGTCACGGTCCCGAAGTGTAGTTCAAGTGCGATAACTATAACTGCAGATAAGGTATAGGGGACCCAGTATAACCCGAGTATAAGAATAACCGAACTCTCTGTTCTAAAGGCACTGGTTGATTTGCTGTTGTTGATGTTTTTTTTAGTGTTTCTGTTCTTATCAGTGTTAAACATTAAAGAATTGCCCTTGAAATGTGTTTCAATTAAATTTATTGCGTTCTTTAGCCTTGGCTTACATGGTTATTAGATGACAGAAATCTTCCGATTTAATTAGGACTGCAATGCTTATCAATATATTAACTTTATAGCGTTTTATTTTCACCGAACAAAAATCGAACCAATCCGATTGATTGTGAGTTCGATTGGTTCGATTATGTTCGGTAATCGAATTCGCCCAAAAGTTCCGGTTCGATTCTGTTCGATTGCCGAACCAATCGTAAAACAATCGTTCGATTGAATTCGATTGAATTCGATTGATGTTTTGTTCGGTTTTGTTCGATTGACTACGCCGGGATATATACAATACAGGTACACTTTCTAGTTTCTATTCTGTCCGTAATATAAAGAGATCTAGAGTCGTTTTACCCTGGTTTCCGGCAGAGTCTCGAAAGTCGATCGGGTCCACGAAGTCGAATGTCCTACGTGCAATACGGCACGGAACGGTACCGTATCTCGTACGATAAAGCCTCTATGCAAGAAAATAATGATAAAAGGTTGAAAAGCAGTAGCAACCTTGTTCCCAAGTTCCCGAGGTTGAAAAATATGAAATGAGATGAAAGAAAAACTGCCGTACAAATGTATCCGTAACCGTGACTATCATTGGAACCCCTATAGCAAAACCACAAGCTTGGTGTTCGTGATAGTGCCACTTTTAAAATAAACTGAGAGACATATAATTATTCATTGATAAAATTTGATACAAGTTGAGATTTATTGACATTTTGATGGTCGATGGCCACACGGCACACGCGGAAGACCTTGAACCTGATTGGTCCATAAGAACTAAGCACCGCCCTCTTTGATCACGTGACATGCTGTTCAGTCAATCATTTTGGTAAAAAACTTCGAATAGTAACCGGCATGGCGTACACATCGGCCGGCGGCAAGAAAAGAGTTTGCTATTATTACGATGGTAGGTAGTTTTAGTCCAAAACAAAACTCCTCAGAGTTGTAGATTAGTTATTGATGAACAATTGTGCCAAGTCTCTTGTGCTAATTTTGTCAGATTGCCGAGTTTATGGAGTAGTTTTGAAGTGTGGTTATTTCGTGTGTTAACAATAGGTGACATTGGGAACTACTATTATGGCCAAGGACATCCTATGAAAACCTCACCGTATTCGCATGACCCACAACTTACTCCTCAACTATGGACTGTACCGGAAGATGGAGATTTATGTGAGTGACTTTTGATGTTCTTTTAGAGCCTTCCCTCGAAGCGCGATCCATTCAAACTCAAAGATGAGGGCAAACTCGCTGTCAGTGCACAGTGAATGGACATGAAATTGAATTAATGAGCCAACAACAAATGTTTTTGCTTTCTGTTCAGCGTCCTCACAAGGCTGTCCTGGAAGAGATGACCAAGTATCACTCCGATGATTATGTGAAATTCCTAAAGACCATTCGTCCAGACAACATGTCTGAATACACGAAGCAGATGCAAAGATGTAAGCACGTTTCCTATGCAATGCACATTTTCCTATTTTCCTATCATCTCTTTTCAATATTCAGACCTTCTCGTGTGGTTAAACTGAGCTCTGGAATCGAATTATTTTAACTTATTTAGCTGTGTTTATAGATACTACCCTCATCTTGAACCTAAGAGTAATATTTTGTACAGTTTGAGCACCGGAAAGCCAACAAATTTATAGGTTTTACATTGTACAAGATCTTTGTACAGTGATTTAACTCTATCATTATTTATAAATTTATTCCTTTCAGCATTTTAAAAATGAATTTCTGCTTTATCTCTATATAAGTAGTATGTATGTTTTGACACTATAATACATTTTGACACTAATCGAATTTTGAAGTGTAAGTTTTAACATTGTCTCTCTGAGCCCAGAAAGATTGAATGGCTGCAAAAAAAATAATTTTTAGAGCAAGTTTTTCCAGAAATCTTGGGTTCTCTTGTAAAGATATTTAAAGAAATAGTGTTTGGGTGTCTTTCGGATTGTCAGTATTGGTAAATTACTCAAATGTTTGTTTTTGTTTCAAAACCATTATATTCAAAATATAAGACAATCTTTACAGCCATCACTGTTTATAATAACTGTGCGAAATTTAGCTTCCAAACAGAGAGTTTAAGCATTTTCACGGTAGTAAGTTACGTATACACCAATGCAGTGGCAGTTTCATTCAAGGAGTTTGGAACTTCTCAATTTTCACGATTCGAACCTGACACCATCAATACACAATGGTCATTTCAATGCCCAACCCTGCCTTTCCCTAAACCTAACCACTGAGCCGTGGAGGCAATTCCCTTGGTTGCATCCCTCGTCATATACATATATAAATATTCATTACATTATGATATATGCTATCAAAGAGGTTCAACTACTAGCCAAATTGATTTGAATACCCTATAAATTTGAATAGTAATTCCCCTGAGGGTTCCCGTACATGAAGATATTACTCACAAATTGTTTTAATCACTAGCCAATCAGAAATGAGCAGTTTTTGCCTCATAATAATAATAATAATAACTTATATCAGTAGTAATCTGTCATTGATAGGTACCTTATTATTGTCCTGTATATAGCAATGTTCACCATTACGTAGGCCATTGTTAATTTTTTTGCCAACCAGAGATATCGATTGGCTGATGAAATAAAGCAACTTGTGAAGAGCTTATTGTAATCATGGTTTGCAAATTAACATTACAAAGCAAATGTGACATTGTGAACATTGCTATAACGTTTGCCATGTTTCTATCTTTAGTCAATGTAGGAGAAGATTGTCCAGTGTTTGATGGTCTTTATGAATTCTGCCAGCTCGCTACAGGTGGATCCTTAGGTACATGAAACTGTTTTACCAAGAAATGTTTGCCTCTGAGGGTACTTATTAGGGACAAGGCATTTATTAGGGACAAGGCATTTATTAGGGACAAGGCATTTATTAGGGACACAGGGCGCTTATTAGGGACACAGCGCTTATTAGGGACACGGTGCTTATTAGGGGGACACAGCGCTTATTAGGGACACAGCGCTTATTAGGGACAGCGCTTATTAGGGACAACAGCGCTTATTAGGGACAGAACGCTCATTAGGGGCAGGGCGCTTATTAGGGACACAGCACTTATTAGGGACAGGGCGCTTATTAGGGACAGAACGCTCATTAGGGACAGGGTGCTTATTAGGGACAGGGCACTTATTAGGGACAGGGCACTTATTAGGGACAGGGCACTTATTAGGGACAGGGCATTTATTAGGGACAGGGCACTTATTAGGGACAGGGTGCTTATTAGGGACAGGGAACTTATTAGGGACAGGGCACTTATTAGGGACAGGGCACTTATAGGGGGACAGGGTGCTTATTAGGGAACAGGGCTTATTAGGGGACAGGGTGCTTATTAGGGACAGGGAACTTATTAGGGACAGGGCACTTGTTAGGGACAGGGCACTTATTATGGACAAGGAACTTATTAGGGACAGGGACACTTAATTAGGGACAGGGGAAACTTATAGGGACAAGGCGGCAATTTATTAGGGCCAAGGCATTATTAGGGGGACAGGGCATTTATTAGGGAACAGGGCACTTATTAGTGGGACAGGGCACTTATTAGGGACAGGGATGCATTTATTAGGGGACAGGGCACTTATTAGGGACAGGGCATCTTTATTAGGGACAAGGGCACTTATTAAGGATGGCACTTATTAGAGACAGGGCACTTATTAGGGACAGGGGCACTTATTAGGGACAAGGCACTTATTTAGGGACAGGGCACTATAGTAGGGACAGGGCACTTATTAGAGACAGGGGCACTTATGTAGGGTAAGGGCAATTATTAGGGTAAGGGCACTCTGACAGTTTGCATCAGAATTTTGCATTCATTTTTTCACATGTTTTCATCCGTTCATTTTTTTTAGCCTGGTGCTGTCAAATTAAACAAAAGCCAAACAGACATTGCAATCAACTGGGCAGGAGGTCTACATCATGCCAAGAAGTCTGAAGCCTCGGGGTTCTGTTATGTGAATGATATTGTTCTAGTCTATTTGGAACTTGTCTTAAGTAAGTAACACATACTAATCAGAGGCTCGACACTAACTTTTTGAGGGTACTAGTCCTTGGGCTAGTGGACTTGCGGATAATTTACTAGTCCCTAGGTCTATTGATAAGATTTTCACTAGTCCACAGCAAACTTTCACTAGTCTGAGACTAGCAGGACTATGCTAGTGTCGAGCCCTGTGCCTAAATGATGATGATGAAATAATTTATAATAAAACTAAGTGAAAAGGAGATGTTAGATATGTCGAAAAGTATCCGCCAAAAGAAAGAAACAATAAGGGGTTCTTGACACGCGTAGAGTTGTTAACAAAAGTAGTGTTATTGTATCTGTACAGATATAACCAGCATGTGTTACATCTATTTATTTACAGATATAACCAGCGTGTATGTGTATTTTATCTACAGATATACCAGCATGTATTGTATATTTTACTCTACAGATATAAAACCAGCGTGTATTGTATATTTTATCTACAGATATAACCAGCGTGTATTGTATATTTTATCTACAGATACTGTATAACCAGCGTGTATTGTATATTTTATTACAGATATAACCAGCGTGTATTGTATATAGATATTGATAGTCCATCATGGCGATGGGCGATGGGTGTGGAGGAAGCATCTATACACAACTGATAGAGTCATGACTGTGTCATTTCATAAATATGGGGAATATTTCCCTGGAACAGGAGACTTGAGGGTACAAAGTTCATTATTATTTGTAATGAAATAGTTCTATTCTGATATCACGTAATAATGTTGGATGCACTAAACAGTCCCATCAACCCGAGTTGAGACAGCCCTCAAGTGAAATGGAAAAGTAGTTGATTTTTAGGTGTGCTCCACTTGCAAGCCACAAAAATAGTGCAAGAAAAATAAATCTCAATCATAAATACAATAGTATTATTCCTTGACACCTTGCTACTGTTTCACAAAATCCATTGACAAAAATAAAACAAATTTCAATATTCAAAAAGAATTTAAACCCTAGAAATATTCCCTGGATAGAGGGAGGTTTCAATGGCTACATGTATTATATCAAACATATTTAAACTTGAATATTGATACTAGCATTGCACCAATATCATTTCTTGTACTTTCTAGGACATTGAGCTGGACGAGGAAAGTACTATGCAGTGAATTTCCCACTGAGAGATGGTATCGAAGATGATTCTTATCAACAGATTTTCCAGCCAGTAAGTAGCCTGTTTCATTTTCCATCAGAGCACCAACTAACAGCACAGATTTCATGCATTTTTTGTGCATACACATGTACATGTATCTATCTAGAAATTGAAGAATCACTTAATGAAAACACCTGAGTGTTCTAAACTCATGATTTGTGCATTTATAAATAAAATCCAAAAGTTGCTTGTTTTTACACCATGTACATACCATGTACATATGTAAACACATTCCACATAAATATAGTTCTCACAGTGTTATACTGTTTTAGATTGTCTCCCAAGGTGATGGGAAAGTCTATCAGCCAAATGCTGTAGTTTACAGTGTGGAGCAGACTCCTTGGCAGGCGACACAGGCTTGGGTGCTTTAATTTATCCCTTAAGGGTCACGCTCAATGTGTTGAATATGTTAAGAAGTTTGGTTTGCCACTATTGATTCTTGGCGGCGGCGGGTATACCATCAGGAACGTCGCAAGGTGTGGTACCTATGAGACATCTGTTGCTCTTGATTCTGATATCGCAAATGAGTTGCCTTATAATGATTTATTTTTGAGTATTTTGGACCAGACTTTAAGCTACACATCAGTCTTCTAACATGACCAACCAGAAACACTCCAGACTACTTGGACAAAATCAAGTGAGTAAGTTTAAACTACATGTACATATTCACTAATGTACTGTAAGCAATATGTTATTATTAATGTCTTGCAGGTGGCAGAGTGTTTCATTTTATGGGAGTTTTAATTTAATATGGACAAAGTTGTATGTGTCATTGTGTTCTAATAACTTTTTTTTTGTACTTTTCCACCAGGCAACGATTGTTTTGAGAATCTACGAATGTTACCACATGCTCCTGGAGTCCAAATGCAATGTAAGATTATCCGCAAAAAAACTCACACACCATTTTTGATTGATTTCATAGACCTTTCCCACTTTCTTGCTCCAGTGCTCACGAACAATAGACCAGTTTGTAAACTGTGGTAGACATTTCCATATATAGACTGTATTTTGTTTTTGAAGCCATTAGTTTGTGGTCATCGAAGCAGTCATTATAAGATTCAAAATGATTTGTTAATTTGTTATAAAACCTTTTTTTTTTTCATCTAATCTATTTTCTGTCAATATTCATTTAGCCAACCAGAAGATGCATTGCCAGAGGGAGAGTGATAATGAAGGAAAAGACCCTGAACAAAAGAAAAGTCGTATGTGAAGTTCGTTTGCAGTGATAATAATGAAACTGTTACACAAAACAATAGAATAATACCACTATTTTTAATATTATATAAATTTATTTTATCTCAGTCTTATAAATACTGTAAAGCGCTAATGGACTTTACGGAGTAGCGCTAATAAAAATAAACCTGTATTATATGATTATTAAGCTCTGACTAAATATTGTTTTTTTTATGTGATCAGACTTGCATCGAATAAGCGCATTGAGCGAGAAGAGTTTTCGATTTGAAGAACGAGGGAAGGGCGCAGGATATTATGTCTGTCGTGGAAGGATAGATCACGCCAAACGAAACCGTCCGAGCCTATTGGGAAACTGGTTACGCCAATGGCAACCAGGACATGCTAAGGCAGGGTGATGCCAGGGTCAACACTTGTGGAAATACCAAAAACCAAGCAACCACCAAAAACGGATCTGCACAGTAGCTAGTAGTGAATCTTAAAATAAAGCCCTTCTAGTGGCGCAAACACACCTAAAAGAAAGCTAACTAAGACTGTAGGGAAGTGTAACTTCGGCTTGAAGCACTTCTGAAAAACTGTTACAACCTACAAGAAACAAACCGTAAGCGAGGTCAGAGCACTGTTGCAGGGATTTAGACAATTGCATGTGCATTTTAGCATGACACACTTCTAATTTTTCTGGTTGTTTCTGAGTAACATGGCAAATAACAAATAACACAAAGATTCTAAAAAACGTCAGAGATTCTCACAAGACTAGAAATAGGAAACCATGAGTTTAAAGAAAAAAGACGAATTTTTCAGTAGTTTATGGGACTTTTAATTTTCTGTACAATATTTAGTCTGTTGAAGCAGAAGGGAAGCACAGAGCTCTGCTACGATCAAAGGAAGAACAAGCTGCTAGCGAAACTATGGAAGTCATGAATGGAATCTGGCAAGGGACACCTAGCAGGTCAGTGCCAATTCGAAAGACTTATTGTCACCGACCTTGTTATTTTATAGGGAATAGAACTCAGCAAAAACCACCTCTCTGTATCAACCCGTGTTTGTTTGTCATGCCAAATGTATTATGTCCATTTATTAGTTAGGTGTTGAACCCTCCCACAAAATGGCCCCAAAATATGTAACAAGGTGGCCATTGTTGAGGGATTTTTAACCCGTGGATTTATGGTAACCAAGTGAAAAAATGGAACTTGGGGACATTTTGGGCTCACTAACTCACGCGGCTCTGTAACCTGTCATTACGTGGCACTGAAGCCATCACAGGGCTCAAACTTGGGTGAAAGGGGTGGGCTAAATCCAAGAGTTGGCCAATGGGTGCCTTTATGGTGGTTGTTGGTTCACATTCGTTTGGCATTTGGTTTTGAAAGTGATGTGGGAAATGAATTCTACCAAGCAGGAAAAAAAGTGAAGTAGTGTCAGAAGGTAATCATTCCATGGGTTTTGTCAAATGGTTAAAGAAATCTCTAACACGTAAAAAAAAAGAGTACTAACTGTGCTGAGTTTCAGAAGACTTAGCACCTGCGGTGTCTTTCACTCCAACGTCTGTCATTGATTCGTGTGTGATTCTGCAGAAATTATTGAAGAGGATACATAATGATCGAAAACATGTTTCATTTCTGCAAAATAAGGAATCACACACAAACAAAGTGCGCAACATCAATGAGCATTAGAAACAGCAATGCCATCAGCATCACCACCGGAGCAAGTAATAGCAGCACCACCAGGATGAAACAGCAAGCAGCAACATTTCAATCATGTCCGAGGCATCCACCAGGATGCCAAAACGAAGTATCATAATCCTACCACCATAAATCAATGGCATCAAGCAGCAACAATCAGCCTTCATCACAACAAGTATCAACATCAATGCAGTGCCACCCTGATAACATTCACTCATAAATCATCACACAGGATAATGCAGCACCAGGCGCAAATGCAAGCATGGCCAACACCTATAGCAACAAGCAAGCAGCGCGACCAGATCAACGGCACGCGGCCATCAGTGCCACACCAGGAGGACAGAAAGCAGCAGACGCACCCACCAGGAGAAAAGCAAGCGGCAGCACCACAAGGAGCACAGCAAGCAGCACCCACGGAGCAATCAGCAAGGCCGAGCAGACACCACACATGAGCAAGCAGCAGCGCACCACCCGGGCAACAGCAAGCGCAGCACCAACCAGGAGTCAAGACACAGAAAGCAGGTCGCAAAACGCAAATGCAGGGCACCAGGAGCAACAGAAAGATGGCAGCGCAACCACATGAGCAACATGCATTTGAAGAGCCACAGTATCAACAGCAAGCGGCGAAGCACCACCAGGGAGAAAAAAGCTCCGCCAGCGTACGCACCCCATGATCAACATCAGTGCATCAGCACCACCAGTAGAACAGCAAGGCAGCGACCACCCTTGAGCAAATGCGATTCCAGCATCATGAGCACAGCAAATCCTCATCACCACCAGGTATCAACATCAATTCATCAGGAATCACAACAATGATATCAGCATGCATCACCACCAGTATCAAATCAGCACCACCTATCCAACATCCATGTTCAATTCAACATCAAAATAATAACCACTGGCAATCATTTTAATAATAAAAAATCAAACTATTTTAACTTAGGTGCGAGGAAAGCGCACTCAATCTGACACAGCAGAAGAACAACTCCTCCAACCACCAACTGAACGAAGAAAAAGAAGCAGGGATCAATAATTATCACAATTACACAGTGCGAAGAAAGCCATTGTATTATGTTCTTTTATACAATATGTTGTTTTTAAATGGGAAACACTTTGTCAGCTTGTATAGTCAACTCATCTTCTAAAACCATGTTTGTAAGTTTGCTGGACGTTATGCCATTTTCGTAAATTTTGAAAAATCTCACTAAAGTTTGGCATAGGTGCTTAAATGTGACATCAGACAACAAAAACAATCATATATCGAGAATCTTGTAAACGGTCTTGTGTAAAGCTATTTTGACTCTGCTGTGAGTCGTGCCTTAAGGCGGAGTTCATCACTAGCG
>JAUJYZ010000067.1:0-145333 GCA_033675265.1 Actinostola sp. cb2023
ATGAGAAGAAGCTTGTTGGCCATGTTCCGATTGAACTATCACGACTATTGAAAAACTTTCTGGACGCAAATGATGAAAACAAACTCTGTGCACAAATCACTGGCAAGAGAAAAAGAGAGTTGGGCTTGTTTGTACCCAGCACATTTCACAGCATTCACTACAGAACTGCGAATCGCCACCATTCTAGAAAGGGAGCTTTAGTGAAAGGCCAAAAGTATACTCATTTCGAGCTGAACAACATTGGCACTCAAGGACAAAAATTCCCATTGCTGATGTAGACATGTTTGTGCTGTCTAATTAAATATATTTGTATTGAAACCAATAGTTGATTTTCTTCAAATAAACGCCGCATTCAGGTGCGGCGTTTACTCGGGGACGGCGTTTATTCATATTTTTTGCTCTCTCAAGTGCGGCGTTTATTCGGGGGCGGCGTTTATTCGGGGGCGGCGTCTATTCTCGAGTAAAATACGGTATGCAAAATGCTCCCAAGGCGTTATATGGGTAAATTTAATTTTCCACAAATATCGTCTTCTTATGCAGACCACTGGCTGCTGAGCCCAGTCATGCAGGAAAATGAACTCAAAACTGAGAGTATGCATGGACAAATGCAATCATTAAAACAGAAATGTGAGCAAATACAACATCTTCTCAGACCACTTGCTACTCATCCCTAAGGAGAATACATAAGAAATATCAATCATGAAAAACGGGTTTGGGAATATATAGCATGGCGTCTTCTCAGCACTCGGGGAGACTGACTCATAAGAGCTTCGTCTTGGACAACTCACCGTTAAAACTGGGATTTGGACAAATAAATCGTCTTCTCAGACCACTGTCTTCTCAGCCCTTGGGGAGACTGACTCATAAGAGCTTCGTCTTGGACAATTCACCGTTAAAACTGGGATTTGGGCAAATAAATCGTCTTAATTCAGATCACTGGCTTCTCAGCCCTGGGGAAGACTGACTCATAACAGCTTCGTCTTGGACAATTCACCGTTAAAACTGGGATTTGGGCAAATAAATCGTCTTCTCAGACCACTGTCTTCTCAGCCCTGGGGAAGACTGACTCATAACAGCTTCGTCTTGGACAATTCACCGTAAAACTGGGATTTGGGCAAATAAATCGTCTTCTCAGACCACTGGTCTTCTCAGCCCTGGGGGAGACTGACTCATAAGAGCTTCGTCTTGGACAATTCACTGTTAAAACTGGGATTTGGGCAAATAAATCGTCTTAATTCTCAGACCACTGGCTTCTCAGCCCTGGGGAAGACTGACTCATAACAGCTTCGTCTTGGACAATTCACCGTTAAAACTGGGATTTGGGCAAATAAATCGTCTTCTCAGACCACTGGCTTCTCAGCCCTGGGGGAGACTGACTCATAAGAGCTTCGTCTTGGACAACTCACGTTAAAACTGGGATTTGGGCAAATAAATCGTCTTCTCAGACCACTGGCTTCTCAGCCCGGGGGAGACTGACTCATAAGAGCTTCGTCTTGGACAACTCACCGTTAAAACTGGGATTTGGGAACAAATAAATCGTCTTCTCAGATCACTGGCTTCTCAGCCCTGGGGAAGACTGACTCATAAGAGCTTCGTCAAACTCACCGTTAAAACTGGGATTTGGGGCAAATAAATCGTCTTCTCAGACACACTGTCTTCTCAGCCCTGGGGGGAGACTGACTCATAAGAGCTTCGTCTTGGACAACTCACCGTTAAAACTGGGATTTGGACAAATAAATCGTCTTCTCAGATCACTGGCTTCTCAGCCCTGGGGAAGACTGACTCATAAGAGCTTCGTCTTGGACAACTCACCGTTAAAACTGGGATTTGGGCAAATAAATCCTCTTCTCAGACCACTGTCTTCTCAGCCCTGGGGGAGACTGACTCATAAGAGCTTCGTCTTGGACAATTCACCGTTTAAAACTGGGATTTGGGCAAATAAATCGTCTTCTCAGACCACTGGCTTCTCAGCCCTGGGGGAGACTGACTCATAAGAGCTTCGTCTTGGACAATTCACCGTTAAAACTGGGATTTGGGCAAATAAATCGTCTTCTCAGACCACTGGCTTCTCAGCCCTGGGGGAGACTGACTCATAAGAGCTTCGTCTTGGACAATTCACTGTTATAAAAACTGGGATTTGGGCAAATAAATGGTCTTCTCAGATCACTGCTTCTCAGCCCTGGGGGAGACTGACTCATAAGAGCTTCGTCTTGGACAATTCACTGTTAAAACTGGGATTTGGGCAAATAAATCGTCTTCTCAGACCACTGGCTTCTCAGCCCTGGGGAAGACTGACTCATAAGAGCTTCGTCTTGGACAATTCACCGTTAAAACTGGGATTTGGGCAAATAAATCGTCTTCTCAGACCACTGTCTTCTCAGCCCTGGGGGAGAGACTGACTCATAAGAGCTTCGTCTTGGACAATTCACCGTTAAAAACTGGGATTTGGGCAATTAAATCGTCTTCTCAGACCACTGGCTTCTCAGCCCTGGGGAAGACTGACTCATAGGAGCTTCGTCTTGGACAATTCACTGTTAAAACTGGGATTTGGGCAAATAAATCGTCTTCTCAGATCACTGGCTTCTCAGCCCTGGGGAAGACTGACTCATAACAGCTTCGTCTTGGACAATTCACCGTTTTAAAACTGGGATTTGGGCAAAAAATCGTCTTCTCAGACCACTGTCTTCTCAGCCCTGGGGGAGAGACTGACTCATAAGAGCTTCGCCTTGGACAATTCACCGTTTAAAACTGGGATTTGGGCAAATAAAATCGTCTTCTCAGACCACTGGCTTCTCAGCCCTGGGGAAGACTGACTCATAACAGCTTCGTCTTGGACAATTCACCGTTAAAACTGGGATTTGGGCAAATAAATCGTCTTCTCAGACCACTGGCTTCTCAGCCCTGGGGGAAGACTGACTCATAAGAGCTTCGTCTTGGACAATTCACTATCAAAAACTAGGATTGGGCAAATACCACTCAATTTTAGCCAAAGCTCGGATTTCCTTTACATTTTCCATACAAAAGAAGGTTGATATACAACTTAAGAAAATATATATTATTTGTCTCTGCCCTCAAAATTTGTCGAGATATAGGGTTGGAAGTCCTCCGTACCCAAACCCCTGAAAATCGGTCTTTGATAGAATCAAAATTGGGCCATTTTTAGGAGTCTGTCATATAGCGAATATTGATCTGCGGAAACTCAAGTTCACACCAGCAATAAAATGTTCAAAGGTCTTTATAGAAATGGTAAAACGAGATCAGTTTATGAAATAATACTTGATGCTAACAGTTGAAAGAGGCGTACTGTGATAGGTAGACAGTCTAGAAAGTAAGAAAAGCACGTAGCGAAAATTGATAATTTCTAAAAAAATTCTGACTTGTTCTGAGAATTTGTAGGATTTTTCTGAAAAGCACTAAGATAGTTCTGTTAAGTCATGAAAAAATATTTACTGGATCTCTAAGACTGGAGAAGTTATGGCCGTCTCGATTACTGCTAATTTGCATAAATTCGCTCGTTAAGAGACAAAATGCCTTTTGAGATACAAACATTAGTTTAGTGGAAGTAGCTTGCAAATTATATTTTACAAGGTAATTCTAATAAAGCGTTTGCCTAAACATACATTTTCGGTTAAAGATAAACATATAAAAGTGAAATTTGACCAGTTGGATTCAAAACAGTAATTTCTCAAATTTGTTCATTTTCGCCATTTATTCAAACTTCACCGATTTTCGCCTGATAAATCTATATGCAAGTAATCTTACCTTATTACACCAATCATTACCTAAGACAATATATTAGATTTGGTAAAGGTTCTGTTAACAACATCAAGTGGCAGATTTGTATAGTGTTTTGGAATGTAATGCCGCTGACCACAAGACAAGTAGTCTTTATGTTGCAGTCTTTGACTTTATCTCCGTTTTATTTTTCATTATGCAGTCCTTACTGTTGTAATGTTACGAAACAAAATCAATGGCTAGTTATAATACAATAGTGGACAGCTTTACGAGTTCCTAGTTTCGTACCATCATCGCGAGTCACGCAGATGGTAATACCAATATGTAAATATGTAAATTAATACTTTTTTTCGAAGCTACAATCGGTGCCAATTTACTTTGAAACACTAACGCTTTGAAAATCATTGATAATGGTATTTTGTGGCGCACGCAAAAGGTCTTTTTACCCCCTCCCCCTACGTGAATGTTGATTAAATAATTAGTGGTGCGAACCAAATCATACTAAAATGTGTGATACACTCTGTAAACGTCTTCAAGTAGTCGTAAATGCATATTGTTATGAATACCGTAGAATCCCGGTTATAAGCCCATTGCTTGAAAATCCGCTCAGATTATAGTTTGTTTTCTGAGCATATTTATTGTTGCATGAACACTGTTTAACTAAAATGGTCACGATTATAAGCATTGTTTTTCAATAGAACGAATTTCAGACGTTTTTGTCCTCCCTTTTATAACCCCCCCCCCCCCCCCCCCCCCCCCCCCCCCCCCCCCCCCCCCCCCGGTTATAAGCCCACCACAAAACCCTTACGAAGTTATTATAAGCTCAGGGCTTATAAACGGGATTCTACGCTATATTATTAAAACAAGTCGCTCAATGAGCATATACTCGGGCGTTATGACAATGACAGTTGCATGACGAGGGAGACTATGTGTCGGTGAGCATAGATAAAGATCTCCGAATGGTCCCTCTGCAGTACGTACTTGGGACGACCAGTACTTCAGTAATTCATGGTCAGATGGTTCTGATAACGTCTTTCGTTTGTTCGTTGTCGTGTTTGTTTTTGTTAATGAAACGAGATCTTTCAGAGTGGGCCCACACGAATCGGCGTATGCATTTGTGTGTGAAATAAGCGTGACTGTTTAAAAGGAAGTGATCGATGACTTGCGTTCGATACAACATCATTTCTCTGCTGCATATTAAACACAACTGCTTCTCTCTCGATACATACAGCACAAGCTTCTACACAGCACTTCTAGTCGATAATCGTGGAACGATGAGTTAGCCGACTTCTATTAACGATGGTTTTTGAAGGTATATGAGCTATTTAACTAAGATCCTACAAGTCTGGATAAAAAGGTCGATCATTTGACGGTGTAATTTGATAGTTTTAATTTCCCAGAATTCCTTTTGGTCATAGCTTTCATGATTTTCAATCCGACAACGATTATGCAATTAGCTATATATAACACATGATCTTTCAAAGTAACAAATTTCGAGAGATTATTTGTATACTTATACTTATATTTTATTATTATTATTATTATTATTATTATTATTGCACATAATAATGAATTTCACGAACATATCACAATGATTTGCGCACGAACACCTGTCTCGAATTAGGGTGTATACATCATAGACAATCCCAGATAATATCAATGGAACAACTATCTAAATTCTGACTGATTCTACCCAAACATGGCACTAAGTTGCACATTAAATGCATGTCATGGTACAAATCCCCTCGCCCGTCATTAAAGTTGAGGGTAGCAATGATCGCCGTGTTCGATTCGCACCACTAAGGCCCCGTCCACACGTATCCGGATATTTTTGAATCCGCAACTTTTTCGATGCGGATTGGCCTCCCGTCTACACGTATCCGTTGAATATACGGTCTATGAATCCGCGCGGTAAAGACTGGATCTGATACCGTGACGTCAACGTATTCAAAAATATACGGATTCGACCGTCCACACGAGGCCGTATTCACAGCGTATTCAAAAAAATCCACTCTGGAGAGCGTATTCAAAAAGATGCGGATTCAACGACCGTATTCACCGGATACGTGTGGACGAGAGGCCAATCCGCATCGAAAAAATTGCGGATTCAAATATATCTGGGTATGTGTGGACGGGGCCTAATTAACATTGTCGTTGGGGGGAGGGGGGTAAAAAGACCTTTTGCGTGCGCCACAAAATACCATTATCAATGATTTTCAAAGCGTTAGTGTTTCAAAGTAAATTGGCACCGATTGTAGCTTCGAAAAAAAAGTATTAATTTACATATTTACATATTGGTATTACCATCTGCGTGACTCGCGATGATGGTACGAAACTAGGAACTCGTAAAGCTGTCCACTATTGTATTATACTAGCCATTGATTTTGTTTCGTAACATTACAACAGTAAGGACTGCATAATGAAAAATAAACGGAGATAAAGTCAAAGACTGCAACATAAAGACTACTTGTCTTGTGGTCAGCGGCATTACATTCCAAAACACTATACAAATCTGCCACTTGATGTTGTTAACAGAACCTTTAACAAATCTAATATATTGTCTTAGGTAATGATTGGTGTAATAAGGTAAGATTACTTGCATATAGATTTATCAGGCGAAAATCGGTGAAGTTTGAATAAATGGCGAAAATGAACAAATTTGAGAAATTACTGTTTTGAATCCAACTGGTCAAATTTCACTTTTATATGTTTATCTTTAACCGAAAATGTATGTTTAGGCAAACGCTTTATTAGAATTACCTTTGTAAAATATAATTTTCAAGCTACTTCCACTAAACTAATGTTTGTATCTCAAAAGGCATTTTGTCTCTTAACGAGCGAATTTATGCAAATTAGCAGTAATCGAGACGGCCATAACTTCTCCAGTCTTAGAGATCCAGTAAATATTTTTTCATGACTTAACAGAACTATCTTAGTGCTTTTCAGAAAAATCCTACAAATTCTCAGAACAAGTCAGAATTTTTAGAAATTATCAATTTTCGCTACGTGCTTTTCTTACTTTCTAGACTACCTATCACAGTACGCCTCTTTCAACTGTTAGCATCAAAGTATTATTTCATAAACTGATCTTGTTTTACCATTTCTATAAAGACCTTTAAACATTTTATTGCTGGTGTGAACTTGAGTTTCCTCAGATCAGTATTCGCTATACGACAGACTCCTAAAAATGGCCCAATTTTGATTCTGTCAAAGACCGATTTTCAGGGGTTTGGGTACGGAGGACTTCCAACCCTATATCTCGACAAATTTTGAGAGCAGAGACAAATAATATATATTTTCTTAAGTTGTATATCAACCTTGTTTTGTGTGGAAAATGTAAAGGAAATCCGAGCTTTGGCTAAAATTGAGTGGTCGATCCTTAGGCGGACAGCCTCTTTTAAAAGAGGCTAAGAAGAAGTACAGGAAAATACAAAACCTCCAACAGAGCGGGTTAGCATCTCACAAGGCTTGGGCGGCTGGAACGCCATCGGCTGTAGCTGTAGAGGATCTCGTTAATTCGGCCATGGTTAGGTGATAGATGTGGCAAAGGACGCTAGCTTCGTGAACTGAACAGAATTCATTAGTTGTGATCTTATTTATACTCGCTCTGTAAGGGACTGATGCGAATAGAATCCAAACGTTTACACCGAAAAAATTAGTCTTTGTTTCACGAACTTCTCTTCAGATTTCCCACCATTTTGAAAAGCTTCAGCTACTTTACCATGGGTACCCACGGGCCTGTAGCGTACGGCGGCTTCGGAAAGTAAAATCCGAATGTTTCACGGAAAATTTGCACCAGCTGCGTGCGCCGCACATCAGGCCATGATACGCTTTCACACCTTGTTTCACTATTATGTACATTGCTGCGGGCGCTTCCCGCAGAAGGCACACAGGGATCCCAACATAGGACGTTACTCAGCACAGGGAGCCCGACATACATGCGCGAGCGCGCGCTCTACCACAGGAAACCCATCAAAAAGACGCAAATATCATTTTATTTCATTATTTAGTAGCCTCAAAAGCAATGGTTGGGCTGCCTGTGGATGTAGTAGTTATATTTTTGATTTCTTTGGGTATGATAGCCCAAATTTTAGGTCCCAAGAAAAAATGAAATGAGGAAACGAAAAGCATAGCAGCACAACCAGCTTCTCCACCAGCTTCTCCACAATTGGTGTTCAAGTGCTAGAACTCCGCTGGTGTCTCCAGCATGGATCAGGACTATTATTCTTCAAATTTATGGAGATGAAGATGACGAAGAAGATGAAGAAGAACTTGAAGATGACGAAGAACTTGAAGATGAAAATGAAGATGACGAAGAAGATGAAGAAGAACTTAGTGAAGATGACGAAGAACTTGAACATGAAAATGAAGATGACGAAGAAGATGAAGAAGAACTTAGTGAAGATGACGAAGAAGAGAAGAAGAACTTGAAGATGATGAAGAACTTGAACATGAAGAGAAGATGAAGAAGAAGATGAAGAAGAAGAAGATGACGAAGAACTTGAACATGAAGATGAAGATGACGAAGAAGATGAAGAAGAACTTAGTGAAGATGACGAAGAACTTGAACATGAAGATGAAGATGACGAAGAAGATGAACGAAGAAACTTAGTGAAGATGACGAAGAACTTGAACAGAAGATGACGATGACGAAGAATATGAAGAAGAACTTGAAGATGACGAAGATGGATCACCAGTGCATATCTCAATCCCATTGCCTGATGACAACACCAACACTACAACCCACACAGCAGGTAGGATGAAAAGGAGACCCAAGCTTCCAGCTAATATCAAATCCTGTTACTATATTACCTTATATTAGAAAACAACTTTCATGGTAGAAATTTGGGTTTATAGGCACTTTATATAGACGGAGTTTAAGTATGCAAAACGCGTAAGTGAACGAAGATAACACGTCGAAATCTGCCTTGAAAACCGTTGGGTACCGAGTTTTCTATGTCACGTCGTCGTGATAATTGGCCCAATGGAAAATAAATAAATGAAATATTTGCTTGCGAATAGGATATTTATTTCATCAACCTGATTCTTTCTTAAATTAGCTCTTTAATATAACAGGATTACGTAACATATGACGACGTGGCTTGGGCATTGGCAATCAGGAGATGTCAATATATTTAGCCCCCTCGATAGACAATAATAGAGTGGTTTTCGTATGAGTGGGAAATGTACGATACGCAGTTATAATTAGTCGGGCTTCCTGTGGAATGCCCTACTTGAAAAATGCAGGCTGTTTTTTTTTTCATCCGTCACAAATTTTTTCCCCCGAGTAATATTGAATGAACTCCGAAACAATCGCAGGGACCGCGGAGACGGGGGGGGGGGGGGGGGGGCGGGGGGGGGGGGGGGGGTCGGAGACGGGAGGGGGAGGCTGGGGGGCCCCCACACACTTTTAGCCAAAAAAGGTTGTCACAATACGTTGTTGTCTGATATATACTAGTATATCGTGCTATATTTTTTAAGCAGATAAAAATCATGCATTCCCAGTTTTTTTAAGACAAATAACATGTTACTTGTGTCTAAGTTTAATTTGAAATAGTATTTCCTCTCAGACATTCTGTGATTGATTTATATGATATTTCTATTCCAAGGACTTGAACTGATATTTCCAGTCCTAGAACTTGAAATAATATTTCAAAGTACTCTAGAGCGGACTTGAAATCGGCAAAGTACTCAAGAGCGGACTTTTGGTTGGCTGTTTACCTCATGAATAATTAATGAGTTTTTGAAGTTCTTTTCGTGGATGGTTTATGTCGTCGATGTCGCGGAAACAAATATGAATCAAATACGTTCAACTCGCATCGATTTTGATATCGTTTAAAATATACTGCCCCGTTCACACGGTACCGGACGAATTTGTAACCGTTCAAAAAGTTGTATGTTTAGGCGTTCCGTTCACACGGAACTGTGCTATCCGAACAACAATTCGTACGCCTAGCCGTGCAAATTTGGGACCTGCAAAATCGAGGTCAAATTTTTGACTTGCACGGATAAAAAAAATTGACCGGTACCATGTAAACACCTTGTCTGGATTCTCGTACGGCCAACCGTATTTTGACGTGGCTGACTATAGGCAGTATGCTCTGCGCATGATCAGATGGTAAACCACTCACATTATCGTATTGATCCGGTTCCGTGTGAACAGGACGTACTTTTATACAAGTAATGAAAGAGACGGTTCCGTGTAAACGGTGTGTGCTGCAAAATCTGAGTGATGTACAAATGACATTTATACGAACTGTAATACTGAAACGAACTTGTTGGATGCTGATCATGAGTACAAGAAAGGCAAAGAAGAAAATAACTTGATAGACGCCATTTTTGAAACTGTAGGAGAGGCTATTGTGGTTACTACATTTCAGACATGTTCTGACTGTGCCGGATATATTAGACAAAGCTATAGATATATGCAAAGCAGATTTCGTTATGCGAAATGTATTCATTATAACTATCGACTAAACGCTGTCCTAGCGTCTTGTTATAGACGTCGACCTTTTAATAAATCCCGCAACGCAATGAGTTTCCGCGCTTGACGTCACTTTTATAATATTCTAGATCTATTCAAAAGAATTATATTCAAACACCTGATTCAAAAGAATGAATTTGACATCAAGCGCGGAAAATCATGCATTGTGGGATTTATTAAAAGGGTCTATATTGCGGTCACGGTACGGAAGCGAATACATCTTATTTTTTTATCTTATTCTGTAAAACGCATTGAGACGTGAGTTTACTGCGTTAAATAAGAACTTATTATTATTATTACTATTCTATTGTTGTCAGTCTGTAGCATAATATTGATATTGGCCAAAAAGAGGGAAGAATGAAAGAATAAGGGTGGAAAGACGTGGCAGAAAAGGAAGAATTATAGCTTTTACAAAATATCCATTTTATACACTCACACTCCTATGCTTTTAGTACCAACAGAGATAATTGCGCGTGGACACAAAGCTGAACAGGCATATCGTAGAGCTTTGAAACAAGGCAAGGTATCTGTATATCGTGGACGTATAATGATTATTGGTCCAGAAAGAGTTGGCAAAACTAGCCTACGAAAGTCTCTATGTGGTCTGCCGTTTAATGCTGACGAACCAAGTACAGTAGGGGTAGATGCGTCCCTCTGTTCGCTTGATATTGATCATGTCATGATCAAGAATTGGAAACTCAAAGACGATGTCAAATTACTGGGTGACGATGTTATCCCTCGCATGCTCGCCAGGGATCTGAAATCAACAAGAGATGAAGCTGAAATACCTATGAAGGTAAGTACAGTGCTGTGAATATCCATTTCTGGCGGTCAAACTCTTCTCAATGATTAGTGCACAATTATATATGATTATATTTGGCTAAGCATTTTAATGCCTAGCCTTTTTAAAACCGGAAATATAGGAACCTTCAACAATTTGTACAATTGAGATCAATTCTAGGGAATTCGCCCATGTGCTTTTTGCTGTGTGAAACCCTGATAGTTAATAATAGTTTATTCTATTAACTATGGAGGAATGTGTTGTTATTCTCTCAGTCGCTTTAATTATTCTGAAAGAAAAGTCTTATTAATGTATAGTCTGTAACAGCCAATGAGGCTCGGATCTCGAGAGTTATTCTAGTACTGGTGGAGAATAAAATAGCCTTCAGTCTTTTATAAGCCTAACGCCCGTATCATACGTCGATCTTTAAGAGAGAATGTCACATCTGATGGAGCAAAATAGCCAAAATTCTGGCCACAGTGAAAACATTAATATTCGATCTAAAGAAGGGGAATATTGTACAAACCACTGATCTGATGTTCATTTTGTAAAAAAAATCGTTGTTTTTTTTAAATCGAGAAAATCGATCCAGGCCTCTGGCCGCCTGAATTGGCTTGAATCCAGCGGGAAAATAGTACCTCTAGAAAAACGCATCGCGCGAAAAAATAAAGACAGCTAAAGTGAAACTGTCTTCGGATATTCATTTTAGAAAGGTGCTACATGATATCTGAGTTAAAATCTAGGTATTTTACTGCAAATCAACAAGTGGGAAATAAAGGTTAACAAAGCAGGTTTTTCCTATTTATATTTCACCGTTATTATGCGATTAATATTTTCTATATGTGCGAATATTGATATCTCTAAACCTTCGTCTACGTAAGCTTAGAATGATATACTGAAACATATCTCAGAATTGATTTGGGTTTTTAATTGTGCGCCTTTTACCAAACTCCAGAACTTCAAGCATTTCGGCTTGAAATTTAGTGCAACATTTGAACACACGCCATGTCTGGGATCTAACAACTCAAACTTGAAGCCCAAATTCGCCACTAAAAATCAAAGCTAATTATAAGTCCGCAGACTATTATGATCACCTTCATTGTTGGCAGCTGATACGTAAGATTTTGGGAAGAAGATCCACCATTTAAAATCTTTGTCCTCAGCTTGCGGCTGTAGTAATTGGAGCATTACATTGACTGACTTACTTGGGAAAGATTGTCATTAAAAGATATGTTTCCTTGGAGGTTAGCAGTATTAATCTCGTAATATCATTCACCTAAGAACGCCTGCAAAGGAGGCTATCATTTATGGTGCTTGATTCAAAGACAAAATAGACTAATGAGATGGAAACATGCAGTTTCATGTTCGTAACGCAAGCAACATACAGCAGAATGTTGTGTGACCGAGTGACAAACATTCCTGGGTAGAGTGGAGAAAGGAGTTCAATTCAAAACTGGAGAAGAAACAACAAAACTAAACAAGGCTACGTTAAGCTAATACTCTTTATTTCCTTTTACCTGTATCGGTTAAAATGGCTTCATAATGAGCTTGCGACGCGACGTGGAAAATACCCTAGTCCGAAGGACGAGAGGCGAGTCCTACTGACGAGAGGCGCCAGTCCGAAGGACGAGTCCGAAGCCTCAGCACCAGTAGCCTCTGGAACCAGGGTACGTGGAAGATGACGCAGTGCGCACTGATCAGTAAAACGAGGGTTGTTGTCATCGACGTCGTGAAGAGAACGTGAAATAACGAAATGCCGTGATACACTTGCCGTCCGGCGCGACGTTTGCACGACAATCGGGCTATGAATGAATGTGATATACTTCGTCAAGTGGTCATAGACCAGAGCACCATTCGGTCAGGATAGCAAAGGAGTTACGCGTGACGCGTGATTTGACCAAAAAATGGAGCGTGAATCGTGAAATTCATAAAAAATTCGAGCGTGATGCGTGAATTTATGTTTCAACGTGATGCGTGATCGTCCCTTTTGACCGACTGTGATTCGTGATTTACCGCTGTTATGCTCTGTGAAACATACATACATACATACATAAAGTTTATTTATAAACACGGTAAAATCATCAGTAGAAATACAATACAATGGTTATCTAAAATATTAAAATAAGTTACATCATATGTTACTGTTTTACATGATTGCCGTGTGGGAATTAAATGATCATAAAATTCCGTTAATTTCTCTCTTGAATTGACCAAGCGAGCTGATTGACCTGATACTTTGTTGTAAGTCATTCCACAGTTTAGCACCGCTGTAAGAAAAGCTTCGCTTAAGGTAGTTAGTGCGTGGCTTGGGCAGTGCGAGTTTAATATCAGAATTTCGTAAATTATAATTGGTGTGGCGAAGAGTAAAGAGGTCTTGTAAGTATTGTGGGGCTAATTCATGGATGGACTTAAACATAAGCGTTACTTTTTGTTTTTTTTTCCGGCGAACAGACAGAGTGTCCCAGCATAATTCTTCAAGAAGAACGCTAGAGCTGGTGTCATAGTTTGCCCTCATGATAGCCCTTGCCGCACGATTTTGCAGTTTTTGAATTTTGTCACTCAGATGGCCGCTTAGTCCATCCCATACTGCACTGCAATAATCAAAGTGTGGTAAAATTAGTGCTTTATAGATCAGGATAGCGACCGCCTGAGTGACAAAGGGTCTTAGTCGTTTAAGTGCACCTATAGCCGAAGCAATTTCTTACATATTTCGTGAATGTGTTTACTCCAAGAGAGCCGATCATCTATAATGAGACCAAGGGATTTGGTGTGGTCGACTCTCTTGATTTTGGTGTTTTCGATATTTGCAACAATATCATAGTCCCCTTCAGTTAACAACTTCTGCCGGGAGCCTATGACCATAAATTCAGTTTTTGCAATGTTAAGGCTTAGCTTATTTGCTCTTAACCAACAATTTAGATTTTGAAGTTCAGAATTTATCATTGGCTCGAGTTCAGCAAGGCTACCGGCAGAAGTGCTAATACTTGTATCGTCAGCAAACATTTTTGCGGAGGCTGTACCGAGGCAGTTTGGCAAATCGTTGATGTAAATCAGAAATAGTAATGGGCCAATTATGCTTCCTTGAGGTACTCCACAACATATATTGTTTGCATTCGACATAGCGCCATTTACGCTACATTTTTGGTTCCTGCTGTCAAGATAAGAACGAAACCAAGTGAGGGAGTTTTGCTCAACGTTTAGGATCTAAACCTTTTCACGCGTGAAATTCCAAAAATAAGGTTGGCGCTCGTGATTCGTGAATTTCGGACATTTTGGTCCGTGACGCGTGAATTTACCAAAAAATCGCCCGTGAAGCATGATCATGACCCCCCCCCCCCCCCCCCCCCCCCCCCCCCCCCCCCCTGTACCCTGGTACCCACTGCGGTTGTTTTTTTGACTACTTGATGTAAGGACGATAGAGCGTTTTTGGGGAAAGAACTATCGACCTTCAGATAAGCTACTGGGAAAATAAATACATCCCTAACTCCCGCAGTAGGTGAATGGATAATTAGTTTAGTAAACAGGCCTGAGACTCACAATCTACACCCCTCTATTACGGAGCAGTTAGTGCTATGGGGGTATGGGAGGGGGGGCTATGGGGGTATGGAAGGGGGGGGGGGGGGGTATAGGGGGTTTGATGCTAAGCCCCCGTCTCACTCGTTCCTGTACGTTACTAATGACGTATTTTTGCATACTATTTAAAAAGCTATATGTACACTTTGAAAATATAATATTAGTGATTTCTCGAGTGAGCCTGAAATTTATCCCGTTGGATAGGCAGTACAATCAACTCTCGTCTTGCAAACACCCCTCTATTACGGACAGCAGTCGGTGCCCGGACTCAGCGAACGCTACAAACCGTTACTGAAGAAATAGAAAACGAGCGTGCGATGCTGCGTGCTTCTCAATACTTCTCGAGTGTTCTGATCAGTCCCCAAGTGCTTTAAATATACACATAGCACAGCGGACAATTTTTCTATTTCTTTTATAAAATACAATAAGATTTTAAGGCAAGTTTTCAATTTTGTATCGTACAAAAATGCTTGAATATCTGCGAGCACGTTATGTGTGCTCTGATAGAGCACGCGGAATACGCATCCTTTGGCCAATCAGAGCGCGCGTTATATAATAGTTATTTTATTTTACGGCGAGTGCTCTCCACACTTCTCGAGTGCTCTCGAGCTCGGCACTTCCTGAGTGCTGTATTACTGAACGGAGCACGGAATAAGCTGTTCTATTTGCTTTATTATATAGAAACTCTGGATTTTGATAAAAAAGAACAGGAATGGTGAGAAAAATGGCAAGAAAGTTGAGGATTCTGTTGTGTTTTTGAATAACATTTTAGCGAGTGAAGTGCGCGCGCTACTGACGCTAGTTACGCCGTCGAGCGCGCGCTTGGTTTGTTTTCTTCACAATTTTGGATCAAACCAAACAGCCGAAAAATAGCATCATCAAACCGTACTCCGTTCTCTGATACAGCACAGTTTTTAGCCAATCAGAGCGCGCGGATTGACTTGACTATATAATAATTTATAACATAGGTATGATATAACGTGCGCTCTGATTGGTTGGTTAGCGGGTGTCCGTAAGCCCACGGACACACGGTATGTCCACGGACACACGTTCACGTCATCGTCATAGCGCGCGCGCTCTGAAATCAATCGGAAAATAAAACTATTTTATTTGAATATGCAGTGACTATGTTATAAAATAAATGGTCAACGCTTTAGCTGTGCGTCCATCGAGTTATGGAGCACTTGGGAATTTGGGAGAGCACTCGTGAAGCTAGAGTTGCTCTCGGCTACGCCTCGAGTAACTACGCTTCTCTCGTGCTCTCCCAAATTCCCGCGTGCCCCATATCTCGATGTGCACACGCTAAGCGTTGACAACAACCCTCGTTTTACTGATCATCTTCCACGTACCCTGGTTCCAGAGGCTACTGGTGCTGAGGCTTCGGACTCGTCCTTCGGACTGGCGCTTCTCGTCAGTAGGACTCGCCTCTCGTCCTTCGGATTAGGGTATTTTCCACGTCGCGTCGCAAGCTCATTATGAAGCCATTTTAACCGATACAGGTAAAAGGAAATAAAGAGTATTAGCTTAACGTAGCCTTGTTTAGTTTTGTTGTTTCTTCTCCAGTTTTGAATTGAACTCCTTTCTCCACCGGCTACCCAGGAATGTTTGTCACTCGGTCACACAACATTCTGCTGTATGTTGCTTGCGTTACGAACATGAAACTGCATGTTTCCATCTCATTATTATTATTAGTCTATTCCATTTTATTTTATTATTAGTCTATTTTGTCTTTGAATCAAGCACCATAAATGATAGCATCCTTTGCAGGCGTTCTTAGGTGAATGATATTACGAGAATAATACTGCTAACCTCCAAGGAAACATATCTTTTAATGACAATCTTTCCCAAGTAAGTCAATCAATGTAATGCTCCAATTACTACAGCCGAAAGCTGAGGACAAAGATTTTAAATGGTGGATCTTCTTCACAAAATCTTACGTATCAGCTGCCAACAATGAAGGTGATCATAATAGTCTGCGGACTTATAATTAGCTTTGATTTTTAGTGGCGAATTTGGGCTTCAAGTTTGAGTTGTTAGATCCCAGACATGGCGTGTGTTCAAATGTTGCACTAAATTTCAAGCCGAAATGCTTGAAGTTCCGGAGTTTGGTAAAAGGCGCACAATTAAAAACCCAAATCAATTCTGAGATATGTTTCAGTATATCATGCTAAGCTTACGTAGACGGAGTTTTAGAGATATCAGAGTACCCGCACATATAGATAATATTAATCGCATAATAACGGTGAAATGTAAATAGGAAAAACCTGCTTTGTTAACCTTTATTTCCCACTTGTTGATTTGCAGTAAATACCTAGATTTTAACTCAGATATCATGTAGCACCTTTCTAAAATGAATATCCGAAGACAGTTTCGCTTTAGCTGTCTTTATTTTTTTCGCGCGATGCGATTTTCTAGAGGTACTATTTTCCCGCTGGATTCAAGCCAATTCAGGCGGCCAGAGGCCTGGATCGATTTTCTCGATTTTTAAAAAAAACAACGATTTTTTTTACAAAATGAACATCAGATCAGTGGTTTGTACAATATTCCCCTTCTTTAGATCGAATATTAATGTTTTCACTGTGGCCAGAATTTTGGCTATTTTGCTCCATCAGATGTGACATTCTCTCTTAAATGCGCAATTGAAACAATAAATAATCAGCCGCTCTTGTTTGATCTATGAACCGGGCAAGAAAATTAACTTAGACTGACCTTTTCCAGACGCCGCTCCATCTACTTCATACGACGTACTTTCTGTCGGATCTAACTTTTTTCCAGGGATGAACTATGAGCAGATTTCCAAGTATCATAATTTATGGATTAGATTTGGCGCATTATAAGAGCTTCGTATAGACTGAATGCAATAATGGCGTCCAATTTCATTGGCCATTGTTCTGGACTGACTAACCACGTGTTTATGTGGAAACACAAATGCATTTTCACGTGAATGAGAGGCTAGTCAGTCCAGAGCAATGGCAATTGAAATTGGACGCCATTATTGCATTCGGTCTATGAATCATCCACCGCTCCAGTGTCGCAGTGACCCTATCGAACTTACGATGTTTGCCGAACCAAACGAAACCTTTTGTACCAAACTGATTCAGACCCTATCCAACGATGTTTGCCGAACAAAACAAAACCGACACTGCTCTTTTACTGGACTTAATTCAACAATTAGGTTCGGCATATGAATGGAGCGGGGTTTGGACATGACCGGGCCTTAGTCATCTTGAAAATAATCACCCATTACTAATATCGTTTAGTGAACATTCTGAAATTCTGACCTCTAATACAGGAAGGAAGTCATGACAACATTGAAGATAGAACAATCGCCCACAATGAAGAGAAGATGGAAGAAGAACCAGCATCAAATGAAGGAGTCGAGGAAGCAATGACTGCCACACCTTCTCTTCCTGAGAATGTAATTCACACTGTAGTAGAATCCAAGACAGAAACGCGTGTCCCAGATGAAATAACCGAGATGTTGATTAAGTATCTGCAAGATGAACATTTGGATGAAACGATAACAGACAAAGAAGTCACTATCAGCATATGGGACTTTGCTGGCCAACATTTGTACTACGCATCGCATCAAGTTTTCATGTCTCAACAGGCAGTTTATGTTCTTGTCTATAACCTCAGCATAGATCTAGATGCCAAGGCAGCACCTTGTGTACGTCAAGGCATATTGGATATATTACTAGATAACCCCCACAACGAAACAAATTTAGACTGTACTTTGTCATGGCTGGCATCGATACATAACCTTTGTCAAGACGACGAACGAAGGGATTATGAATCCAAAACAGAAAAAAATGCGAGAAACGATGAACCGAGACCCTATCGACGCCCTCCAGTCATCATTGTTGGCACGCATGCTGATTCTTTATCAGTTCAAGAAGCCAAACAAATGGAAAAGAAACTCAAAATGGGGCTAATGTGTAAAAGCTACCAGAAACATGTCGTGAAGCCATATTTTGTCGTTAGCAATGACAACTCCTCGGATGGCTATGATGAAGGTATTCAAAAGCTTCACCAGAAAATCCAGAAAGTGTTTGATGGGGAACCGTACATGGGTAAAGAAGTACCAGTACGATGGCTTCACTTTGAAAAGGTAAATTTAAGTTAAATTAAATTCTACAACTAAATAGTGCAAGTAGTTTTAGGAGACTGCTGATCCAATTCTGGTTCCGCAAGTAAAATCCATATGAATATTGATTGCGTTTTCATGTACTAGACAAGTCCCTCGCTCGACGTAGCAGGGGCGGATCTAGGGAGGGGTGCAGGGGGTGCGCACCCCCTGGATGAGCTGATATCTACTGCGTTATTGGTGCTTGAGTTTGTGTACGTGTACGGGGTGCACCCCCTCCTAAAACAAATCCTGGATCCGCCCCTCCGTAGTGCTGTTCTAACATAGCACTAATTAACGCAGAAAAATGTTAAAGCAAATTATGTGAAAATTGTTCACGGATATTAATTTGTGGTTTTATAGGCTATTCAGAAACTTGTGGAAGAAAAGAAAACCTACTTTTTGCGAGTGGAAGAGGTGGAAAAGGTCGCCAAAGACGTTTGTTTCATCGAGGACCAAGATGAGCTAATGACAATGTTAGACTTCTACCATGACCTCGGCATTATCATAAAATATAGTGCTACCGTGGTCCTTAACGCTCAGTGGTTAATTGGATTGTTCAAAAACCTTATTACCATCAGGCCTTACGATGACCAGGTAAGTGTCAGGAATAATCCAATGGTGATATTACAATGTAATTTCTGCCAATGTTCCCGCGGGAAAAGACTGATATGATGAATATCGAATCCATCCACATCTGAAGAATGTGATAGAGTGACAATGTCTTCATTTTCATTTCAGACGGATTCCCGATACACAGAACACTGGATAGAACTTGAGAACAGTGGAAGGCTTAACATGGAACTCGTAGAACACGTTCTTGGCGAACAATTGACGTGTGGTCAGGCTAAAGAGGACTTGCTGAAAATGATGGAACACTTTGGACTGATTGTGCCGTTCATGGCAGGTGAAGATGGGAATGAGCATTGCTATTTTGTGCCCTCACAGTTGACGTCCTCACCCAGTAAAGGTTTGAACCAGTGTCAGACATCACAAGGTCCCTGTCCATTATACATCCATTTCCTCGATGGATTTGTTCCACATGGGTTATATCCTCAACTGGTTTCCAAGTTCATATCCTGGTGCTCCGCCAATGCAGGATGCCACGCCGCAGAGCCGTGCCTGTATCGTGACGCGTCAGAGTATATATATTCTCGACAGTTCTTCCCGAATCGCTATGACAGTTGTGTGTTGCAAGAGCTTCATCAAGGTGTTACTGCAGTGTAAGTCTGAAGACAATTCAGGTCTTCATGTCAAAGCTGTCGAAGTAAAGAGTTTCATCGAAAACACCTTGAACAAACTATCAGAGCAATGTTGGTATCGATGCTTGAGATATGAGCTCTGTGTTAGATGTCCAGGATGTGCAAAGAAACCCTGCATTGCACATCGACATTCCTCTTGCGCTGACGAGAAGTGCTTGCACTTGTTGCCGATCATCAAAGATCAGTCATTTTTGTGTATGAAGAGCTGTGATGACGATCGATGGCCAGACGTACCAGGCTACCACTATTGGTGCCCAGAGATGCACTCTGCTGTAAGTAAATCTATTGTGCTAATGATATTGCTTCATCAAGGTAGAAATTGGTTGTTTTGACCAATATAACCAGGCCCCGGTTGTATGGCGGGTAGTGCTATCCATATTGGATAAATCCTTATCATCCAGTGGATAACTATTATATAACAGCATGCACTTGATAAGGATTTATCCAAAGGATAACACTGTCCACCTTTCGTACAACCGGGACCAGACTTTTATCAAATACCAAATATGGAATTACAGTCGTTTCGCTTCTAAGTCTTTTCGCCTCCAGTCGTTTCACTTCTAAAACTTTTGTACAGTAGAGTTCATTTAGCAAAAGATCCGTATCGCATCGTTTCTTTTCGCTTCGTTTCGCATCGTATCGCAAAAGATCCGTATCGTTTCGTTTCGCATCGTTTCGTTTCGCAAAAGATCATAAGCCTGCCCTCACGATATATATCACGATGTTTCTTGAAATTTCTCTTGATATTTCATCAGTTTCATTTAGAAGCGAACGGACCAGGCATAAGAGGCGAAAGATACTAAAGAAGGGGTGAACGGACTTTTGAATGTGCAAGCGAAAAGACTTAGAAGCGAAACGACCTGATACCCCAAATATGTAGTCCATATATAGTGTTGTGTGTGCTTCTGCCTTGGCACTGATGGACAATGCTCAAATGTCACCAGCCGATCGCCAGTACTTTATCTGACAACAAACGGATGTTTTCTGGATAGTATTGAGTCCCAGGACGGTGTAAATCTATATATTTATTATAATATTTCTATATTTCTATATTTCTTTCATTCCTTTATTTGTCTGTCTGTCTTTCTGTCTGTCTATATGTGTGTGTGTCTGTCTGTCTGTCTGTCTATCTCATGAATGGCCGAATGAGTTTAGTTTGTTGCTTATTTCCAGAGCATAAAAGCAGATTTGCCAGGTATTTGCAGTAGGTGTGCGTCACTTAAAGGTATGCAGGAACAATTTGTCATCATTATGAGTCATTATTTCCATCCTTTACTGATTTAGCTCAGTTAATTATCAATATTACTGAAGCTTGTACTACAACAACACCGATAAATGCGTTGTGTATGAGAAAAGAAACAACAAAATCCAGCTCGGATCTACACCCCCCTACCTTGGATCTTGTGACTTAGAGTGAGGGCCGTATATTCCGGCAGCTTCCAATGGCGCGGCTTTGGATTTGTTTTAAGCATGAGAAGTATACATTTTGTGATATATTATTGCCTTATAGGTACATTAAAGCTTGGTGACAATGTAAAGAGATGGCTTGTTGTTGGTATCGCACTCAATACAGTGCTATTGTCGCCTTTACGGAACTACCTTGAACCATTTATAGAAAGCCACTACGAGAGTCTCAAGAGCAGTCCACACAATATTCATACGCAGAATTTAAGAAGTCATTTAAAGAAAGACGGAACAGCGACGTTGAATTATGGGAGCATCAACAGCAATGAAACCAAGAAAGCTAAAAACTATGACTACTGTGTTACATCTTTTGTTGATTTGGCCAAGTTGTATTTAAAACCCTTCATGGCTAAATTTACAGGTCAGCAGTTAGTTGTGTAAAAAGTTGATAGCTCTATCCGTTTGGATGTTGAAATCCTTATCCAATGGACAACTTTATTAGATAACAGCCGATCAACTTATCCACTGGATAAGGATTTATCCAACAGATAGTGTAATCCACTTTTCGTACACCCGGGGCCATCTTTCATCCTTTATCCTTCTTTCTTCATCCTTCATTTTTCATTCAGTTCTTCATCCTTTTTCCTTCATTCTTCATCCTTTTTCCTTCATTCTTCATTCTTCGTCCTTTTTCCTTCATTCTTCATCCTTCATTCTTCATCCTTTAGTTTCCTCCATATCTTTCATCCTTCATTCTTTATCCTTCATTCTTGATGACTGTTAATGATGGTTAAGGTAGTTGCAATGGTTTGTAACAGTAATGATCACAATTATTCTCAAATATGAGTGCATGGTTGGCTTTATTTGGTAAAAGTATGTTTAAAATTATAATTCCCAGGTTTCAATGACACTTGTGACGCATCAGCTGTATTTGGTATTCTTGTTTCTGCTAGCGTATTTTCTTCAGACATTCAAACCTTATCCAGAAAAGTGAGGGAAGACGTAAGAAATAAATGGGGCCACTGTAACATCCAAGAATGGGATGAACCAAATTTCGATCAATGCTTTAAGACGATGGTTGGACTTGTGCTGAGTTTGGGTTTGTCCACAGAAGACAAGAAACGATTGACTGATGAACTCAACGAATGGAGAACTGAAGGTGTGTGGGTCAATGTCTGTGGATTGCTTTTTAATTAGTATATTGTTTGTTTGTTGATGTTGTCATTGTTTGTTTGTCGTTGTTTGTTTATTGTTGTTGTTAATTGTAGTTGCTGATTTGGCCTGTACACTTTAAATTGATGACTAGTTTGTTGAACATTAACATTTTCGACATTCTGCATATCATTTTCTCACTTTAGTTACAAGTTTATTACAAAAGATAACAATTAAATTTACAAGTTTACACCATCCTTCAGTGATGTTAAAATTAAAATAAGATAATGTTAAAATTAAAATAAGAGAAATCGGCCTTCGAGGAACCTTGCCCTGTCACGGAGTCCAGAGTAGTATGACTACCCTTTCATGAGCCATTTGTTGATCGCCCATTTGTTTTTCAGGAGTCCAAAGTCTAATGCCAGAAGGCGAGATAAAGTTGCTGAAGGACAAAGTCAGTGATCTCTCAAAAGATCTGCCATCACTTGTCGACGATGATGTAGAGCGGGATGAAGTGAACAAGCTGTTGGAGAGTGTGCAGAAGGCTATCGAGATATTGTTAATGGAAATACGACAGGAGGTTAAATCGCTGAAAAGATCTCATGAGGAACTGGAAGAAAGAGTTGATTCACAACATGAATCACTGAAGGAATCACACAAATCAATGAAGAAATCACACGAATCACTGAAGGAATCTAACGAAACACTGGAACAACGTGTAACTGAGTTAGAATCTTCTCGACGATGATCTGCAAGCAAACCAATTACTAAGTGCATATTTTCAGTCTGGTTTGATCCAGAATAAAAACTCTATCGTAGCATCCTAGATGAATAACAGGACATGTATAGCCATATCTCAAAACAAAAGCAGCGACGTAGCCGTATTTTGTAGACCCTGTATGCCACTGGAAACGTAGCCTTTCTTACAAAGCCTTCTCGAATGCACTGGAATGACGAGTGAGGGGCTGGGGCCAAAAACAAAACAAGAGACCGCTGCCGTTGTGATTACATGGCAAGACCGTGTGCCCATACCCATGATGCCTTGCGCACCTGCTACAATTATATAATATAGACTTTATACAGAACACAGTATTGTTTTTTATCAAGGATGGTTGAAACCGACGCGCCAAATCGACGAGACTTTTGTTCTGAAATATCATGCGACAAAATCAGTACAAATTTAGGACAAATGTAAGAAACAAAAGAGGTTTCCAGTTTCTCAGTTCGCGTTTAATATCCAAATTAAAGAGTTTTTTCTCTCAAATACGATTGTTGACATTTTTGATATAAAAATTTGTTTTCCGCAACATTTTGGCCTTTGGTCAATTTTCTAACTGAATATTCATCTCAATACAGTAGCCACATCATCACAGTAGCCACCTCACCACACCAACTAGCCACCTCAACACTGAAAGGGACCACATCGTGAGCCACATCTCGACAGGAAACATCTTACCAAACGAAGCACAATCATACAATCAGCACCACTACAGCCCCCTCAACATAGGAGCCACTTCACCACAGGGGCCATTTCACCACCACAGACACTAAAACACATCAGCCACCACAAGACTGCAGCCAACTCAACATGGGAGCCACCTCACCACAGGGTCCATCTCACCACCACAGACACTAAAACACACCAGCCACCACACTGCAGCCACCTCAACATAAGGAGCCACCTCACCACAAGGGCCATCTCACCACCACAGACACTAAAAAAACACATCAGCCAGCACACTGCAGCAACCTCAACATAAGGAGCCACCTCACCACGTGCATCTCAGCATGTACACTAAAACACATCAGCCATCACAACACTGCAGCCACCTCAACATAAGGAGCCACCTCACCACTGGGGCCATCTCACCACCACAGACACTAAAAAACACACCAGCCACCACAAGACTGCAGCCACCTCAACATAAGGAGCCACCTCACCACTGGGGCCATCTCACCACCACAGACACTAAAACACATCAGCCACCACACTGCAGCCACCTCAACATAAGGAGCCACCTCACCACAAGGGCCATCTCACCACCACAGACACTAAAACACACCAGCCACCACACTGCAGCCACCTCAACATAAGGAGCCACCTCACCACAAGGCCGGGCCATCTCACCACCACAGACACAACTTTTTAATTTTGTGACTTTTTTGATCCAAAAAAAAAGGAAATTAGCAGAATCTTGTAGCCATCACTGTTAGCTTTCCAATGATGTGTATTTTGTTAAGATCGAAGCAATTTGAAAATTTCCCCAAATTTTGGGACATCGTGAAAAACTAGCCTGCGTCACATCCGGACTTTTCTCTGTCAAGTCCGTCTGCGAATCAGCGCCAATAACCGTGTTCTGGACCCCCTGCGACTTACGCGATTATATATAATAGATTCTGATTGGTTCGCAATGATGCTCTTTCTTACACGAAATCCTATTGGATAATATTATCGCACCGGATGTTATGAAAGATTTAAAACCGGAAGTTTGGCGCGACACTAAACACGCCTGCGAGGGAGACTAACGGGCGATAGGATAATATTCATTTATGTTCAGTTCCTTTTAAATCGATCGATTCCTCTTCCAATGAATTCAAACATTCTGCTAAAACGGCCATTGATAAGTGTCTTTTAAAATCCTAACCGTCATGTTAGCCGTTGCTTCTAAAATCCTAACCGTCGTGTAAATATAACTTGGGGATATCATGTTCGCGTCAGTCAGTTTGCTACGTTTGAACCCGTACGGCCTGTCGCTTGGCGCTATATTACACGACGGTTAGGATTTTAGAAGACGGCTAACACGACGGTTAGGATTTTAAACTTGTAAATGGCTGTTTTAGTAGAATGTTTGAATTCATTGGAAGAGGAATCGATCGATTTACAATGTAAAAGGAACTCCAGGTTACTTATAAATGTTCTCTCTTTAATTTGCATATATTTGTAAAAGAACATAAATGAATATTATCCTATCGCCCGTGGGCCGTTCGTGGTTCAATTTCGTGGCAAACTTCCGGTTTTAAATCTTTCATAACATCCGGTGCGATAATATTATCCAATAGGATTTCGTGTAAGAAAGAGCATCATTGCGAACCAATCAGAATCTATTATATATAATCGCGTAAGTCGCAGGGGGTCCAGAACACGGTTATTGGCGCTGATTCGCAGACGGACTTGACAGAGAAAAGTCCGGATGTGACGCAGGCTATGAAAAACGGGCTTTTTAGCGATTTTCGAAATGTTCACTTTGACGCCGTTTTCTCAGCAAATAAGCAAAGTTTCAACATTCTTTTTGTCCAACGATATAAAGCTATCTTTATAGAGTATCATGTGCGTTGTTTGCTTTTCGAAAAGTGCTTTGAAGCAGAAGAAAAATGCGTGCAAAGAGAGCTGGTATGGATTTGGGCTCCCTGTGCTTTTTCGAGGCTTCAAGAGGCCAACAAATCGGCTAAAAATCGGCAAAATCGCAGCAATTTCAAGTGATACTCAGTGTGCATAACACTCCTTCCTTGTTTCTTAAGCGATTTTTCTTGAAAAAATAACTTTTTAATTTTGTGACTTTTTTGATCCAAAAAAAAGGAAATTATCTAAACTGTAAAATATCATCAAAAACAGCAATGAGAATGGGAAAGGCGCTGAAAACACAAAGAATTACTTTGAAATTACGCGATTTGGCCGAATTTTAGCCGAGTTTTTGGCCTGTGGAACCTTGAAAAAAGCACAGGGAGCCCAAATCCATACCAGCTCTCTTTGCACGCATTTTTCTCCTGTATAAAAGCACTTTTCGAAAAGCAAACAACGCGCATGATACTCTATTAAGATAGCTTTAAATCGCTGGACAATAAGAATTGTGAAACTTTGCTTAGTTGCTGAGAAAACGTCGGTCAAAGTGAAAATTTCGAAAATCGCTAAAAAGCCCGTTTTTCACGAAGTCCCAAAATTTGGGGAAATTTTCAAATTGCTTCGATCTTAACAAAATACACATCGTTGGAAAGCTTACAGTGATGGCTACACGAATCTGCAATTAGATTGATACAAAATGCTAAGTGAAAGATTTTATCAAGGAAATCATGTGAACCGACAGCAACGCCTAAAAAAATCACGCTTTTTGTCTTTTTTCCTACTTTTAAGTTTTCTGTTAGCAGTCAAACTTACACCATAGATAGGTCTATGTAAATACGAAGCTTTGACGTTGAAATATTTCGAATGTTTAAAATAGTTGGCGAGAAAATCGACGGAGAACGACTGTAACAATTTGCGGGGTTCCTGTGGTATTGTTGACGTGACACAGGTATCCCACCTTGGAAGGAAATAATCGTCTTCGATTTTCTCGCTAACGATTTGACTATTTCGAAATATTTCAACGCCAAAGTTACTCATTTACATAGATCTATATATGGTGTAAGTTTGGACGCAAACAGAAACCTAAAAGTAGGGAAAAAAGGCAAAAAGTGTGCAGTTTGGGTGGATTTCCCAGGCGTTGCACGTTTTCCGTTATAAAATCCTCAAATTATAAGTTTTTATAAATCTAATTGCAGATTCTTGTAGCCATCACTGTAAGCTTTCCAACGATTTGTATTTTGTTAAGATCGAAGCAATTTGAAAATTTCCCCAAATTTTGGGACATCGTGAAAAACGGGCTTTTTAGCGATTTTCGAAATGTTCACTTTGACCGCCGTTTTCTCAGCAAATAAGCAAAGTTTCAACATTCTTTTTGTCCAACGATTTAAAGCTATCTTTATAGAGTATCATGTGCGTTGTTTGCTTTTCGAAAAGTGCTTTGAAGCAGAAGAAAAATGCGTGCAAAGAGAGCTGGTATGGATTTGGGCTCCCCTGTGCTTTTTCGAGGCTTCAAGAGGCCAACAAATCGGCTAAAAATCGGCAAAATCGCAGCAATTTCAAGTGATACTCAGTGTGCATAACACTCCTTCCTTGTTTCTTAAGCGATTTTTCTTGAAAAAATAACTTTTTAATTTTGTGACTTTTTTGATCCAAAAAAAAGGAAATTATCTAAACTGTAAAATATCATCAAAAAAAACAGCAATGAGAATGGGAAAGGCGCTGAAAACACAAAGAATTACTTTGAAATTACGCGATTTGGCCGAATTTTAGCCGAGTTTTTGGCCTGTGGAACCTTGAAAAAAGCACAGGGAGCCCAAATCCATACCAGCTCTCTTTGCACGCATTTTTCTCCTGTATAAAAGCACTTTTCGAAAAGCAAACAACGCGCATGATACTCTATTAAGATAGCTTTAAATCGCTGGACAATAAGAATTGTGAAACTTTGCTTAGTTGCTGAGAAAACGTCGGTCAAAGTGAAAATTTCGAAAATCGCTAAAAAGCCCGTTTTTCACGAAGTCCCAAAATTTGGGGAAATTTTCAAATTGCTTCGATCTTAACAAAATACACATCGTTGGAAAGCTTACAGTGATGGCTACACGAATCTGCAATTAGATTGATACAAAATGCTAAGTGAAAGATTTTATCAAGGAAATCATGTGAACCGACAGCAACGCCTAAAAAATCACGCTTTTTGTCTTTTTTTCCTACTTTTAAGTTTTCTGTTGGCAGTCAAACTTACACCATAGATAGGTCTATGTAAATACGAAGCTTTGACGTTGAAATATTTCGAATGTTTAAAATAGTTGGCGAGAAAATCGACGGAGAACGACTGTAACAATTTGCGGGGTTCCTGTGGTATTGTTGACGTGACACAGGTATCCCACCTTGGAAGGAAATAATCGTCTTCGATTTTCTCGCTAACGATTTGACTATTTCGAAATATTTCAACGTCAAAGTTACTCATTTACATAGATCTATATATGGTGTAAGTTTGGACGCAAACAGAAACCTAAAAGTAAGGAAAAAAGGCAAAAAGTGTGCAGTTTGGGTGGATTTCCCAGGCGTTGCACGTTTTCCGTTATAAAATCCTCAAATTATAAGATTTTATAAATCTAATTGCAGATTCTTGTAGCCATCACTATAAGCTTTCCAACGATTTGTATTTTGTTAAGATCGAAGCAATTTGAAAATTTCCCCAAATTTTGGGACATCGTGAAAAACGGGCTTTTTAGCGATTTTCGAAATGTTCACTTTGACCGCCGTTTTCTCAGCAAATAAGCAAAGTTTCAACATTCTTTTTGTCCAACGATTTAAAGCTATCTTTATAGAGTATCATGTGCGTTGTTTGCTTTTCGAAAAGTGCTTTGAAGCAGAAGAAAAATGCGTGCAAAGAGAGCTGGTATGGATTTGGGCTCCCTGTGCTTTTTCGAGGCTTCAAGAGGCCAACAAATCGGCTAAAAATCGGCAAAATCGCAGCAATTTCAAGTGATACTCAGTGTGCATAACACTCCTTCCTTGTTTCTTAAGCGATTTTTCTTGAAAAAATAACTTTTTAATTTTGTGACTTTTTTGATCCAAAAAAAAGGAAATTATCTAAACTGTAAAATATCATCAAAAACAGCAATGAGAATGGGAAAGGCGCTGAAAACACAAAGAATTACTTTGAAATTACGCGATTTGGCCGAATTTTAGCCGAGTTTTTGGCCTGTGGAACCTTGAAAAAAGCACAGGGAGCCCAAATCCATACCAGCTCTCTTTGCACGCATTTTTCTCCTGTATAAAAGCACTTTTCGAAAAGCAAACAACGCGCATGATACTCTATTAAGATAGCTTTAAATCGCTGGACAATAAGAATTGTGAAACTTTGCTTAGTTGCTGAGAAAACGTCGGTCAAAGTGAAAATTTCGAAAATCGCTAAAAAGCCCGTTTTTCACGAAGTCCCAAAATTTGGGGAAATTTTCAAATTGCTTCGATCTTAACAAAATACACATCGTTGGAAAGCTTACAGTGATGGCTACACGAATCTGCAATTAGATTGATACAAAATGCTAAGTGAAAGATTTTATCAAGGAAATCATGTGAACCGACAGCAACGCCTAAAAAATCACGCTTTTTGTCTTTTTTTCCTACTTTTAAGTTTTCTGTTGGCAGTCAAACTTACACCATAGATAGGTCTATGTAAATACGAAGCTTTGACGTTGAAATATTTCGAATGTTTAAAATAGTTGGCGAGAAAATCGACGGAGAACGACTGTAACAATTTGCGGGGTTCCTGTGGTATTGTTGACGTGACACAGGTATCCCACCTTGGAAGGAAATAATCGTCTTCGATTTTCTCGCTAACGATTTGACTATTTCGAAATATTTCAACGTCAAAGTTACTCATTTACATAGATCTATATATGGTGTAAGTTTGGACGCAAACAGAAACCTAAAAGTAAGGAAAAAAGGCAAAAAAAGTGTGCAGTTTGGGTGGATTTCCCAGGCGTTGCACGTTTTCCGTTATAAAATCCTCAAATTATAAGATTTTATAAATCTAATTGCAGATTCTTGTAGCCATCACTATAAGCTTTCCAACGATTTGTATTTTGTTAAGATCGAAGCAATTTGAAAATTTCCCCAAATTTTGGGTCATCGTGAAAAACGGGCTTTTTAACGATTTTCGAAATGTTCACTTTGACCGCCGTTTTCTCAGCAAATAAGCAAAGTTTCAACATTCTTTTTGTCCAACGATTTAAAGCTATCTTTATAGAGTATCATGTGCGTTGTTTGCTTTTCGAAAAGTGCTTTGAAGCAGAAGAAAAATGCGTGCAAAGAGAGCTGGTATGGATTTGGGCTCCCTGTGCTTTTTCGAGGCTTCAAGAGGCCAACAAATCGGCTAAAAATCGGCAAAATCGCAGCAATTTCAAGTGATACTCAGTGTGCATAACACTCCTTCCTTGTTTCTTAAGCGATTTTTCTTGAAAAAATAACTTTTTAATTTTTGTGACTTTTTTGATCAAAAAAAAGGAAATTATCTAAACTATAAAATATCATCAAAAACAGCAATGAGAATGGGAAAGGCGCTGAAAACACAAAGAATTACTTTGAAATTACGCGATTTGGCCGAATTTTAGCCGAGTTTTTGGCCTGTGGAACCTTTGAAAAAAAAGCACAGGGAGCCCAAATCCATACCAGCTCTCTTTGCACGCATTTTTCTCCTGTATAAAAGCACTTTTCGAAAAGCAAACAACGCGCATGATACTCTATTAAGATAGCTTTAAATCGCTGGACAATAAGAATTGTGAAACTTTGCTTAGTTGCTGAGAAAACGTCGGTCAAAGTGAAAATTTCGAAAATCGCTAAAAAGCCCGTTTTTCACGAAGTCCCAAAATTTGGGGAAATTTTCAAATTGCTTCGATCTTAACAAAATACACATCGTTGGAAAGCTTACAGTGATGGCTACACGAATCTGCAATTAGATTGATACAAAATGCTAAGTGAAAGATTTTATCAAGGAAATCATCATGTGAACCGACAGCAACGCCTAAAAAATCACGCTTTTTGTCTTTTTTTCCTACTTTTAAGTTTTCTGTTGGCAGTCAAACTTACACCATAGATAGGTCTATGTAAATACGAAGCTTTGACGTTGAAATATTTCGAATGTTTAAAATAGTTGGCGAGAAAATCGACGGAGAACGACTGTAACAATTTGCGGGGTTCCTGTGGTATTGTTGACGTGACACAGGTATCCCACCTTGGAAGGAAATAATCGTCTTCGATTTTCTCGCTAACGATTTGACTATTTCGAAATATTTCAACGTCAAAGTTACTCATTTACATAGATCTATATATGGTGTAAGTTTGGACGCAAACAGAAACCTAAAAGTAAGGAAAAAAGGCAAAAAGTGTGCAGTTTGGGTGGATTTCCCAGGCGTTGCACGTTTTCCGTTATAAAATCCTCAAATTATAAGATTTTATAAATCTAATTGCAGATTCTTGTAGCCATCACTATAAGCTTTCCAACGATTTGTATTTTGTTAAGATCGAAGCAATTTGAAAATTTCCCCAAATTTTGGGACATCGTGAAAAACGGGCTTTTTAGCGATTTTCGAAATGTTCACTTTGACCGCCGTTTTCTCAGCAAATAAGCAAAGTTTCAACATTCTTTTTGTCCAACGATTTAAAGCTATCTTTATAGAGTATCATGTGCGTTGTTTGCTTTTCGAAAAGTGCTTTGAAGCAGAAGAAAAATGCGTGCAAAGAGAGCTGGTATGGATTTGGGCTCCCTGTGCTTTTTCGAGGCTTCAAGAGGCCAACAAATCGGCTAAAAATCGGCAAAATCGCAGCAATTTCAAGTGATACTCAGTGTGCATAACACTCCTTCCTTGTTTCTTAAGCGATTTTTCTTGAAAAAATAACTTTTTAATTTTGTGACTTTTTTGATCCAAAAAAAAGGAAATTATCTAAACTGTAAAATATCATCAAAAACAGCAATGAGAATGGGAAAGGCGCTGAAAACACAAAGAATTACTTTGAAATTACGCGATTTGGCCGAATTTTAGCCGAGTTTTTGGCCTGTGGAACCTTGAAAAAAGCACAGGGAGCCCAAATCCATACCAGCTCTCTTTGCACGCATTTTTCTCCTGTATAAAAGCACTTTTCGAAAAGCAAACAACGCGCATGATACTCTATTAAGATAGCTTTAAATCGCTGGACAATAAGAATTGTGAAACTTTGCTTAGTTGCTGAGAAAACGTCGGTCAAAGTGAAAATTTCGAAAATCGCTAAAAAGCCCGTTTTTCACGAAGTCCCAAAATTTGGGGAAATTTTCAAATTGCTTCGATCTTAACAAAATACACATCGTTGGAAAGCTTACAGTGATGGCTACACGAATCTGCAATTAGATTGATACAAAATGCTAAGTGAAAGATTTTATCAAGGAAATCATGTGAACCGACAGCAACGCCTAAAAAAATCACGCTTTTTGTCTTTTTTTCCTACTTTTAAGTTTTCTGTTGGCAGTCAAACTTACACCATAGATAGGTCTATGTAAATACGAAGCTTTGACGTTGAAATATTTCGAATGTTTAAAATAGTTGGCGAGAAAATCGACGGAGAACGACTGTAACAATTTGCGGGGTTCCTGTGGTATTGTTGACGTGACACAGGTATCCCACCTTGGAAGGAAATAATCGTCTTCGATTTTCTCGCTAACGATTTGACTATTTCGAAATATTTCAACGCCAAAGTTACTCATTTACATAGATCTATATATGGTGTAAGTTTGGACGCAAACAGAAACCTAAAAGTAGGGAAAAAAGGCAAAAAGTGTGCAGTTTGGGTGGATTTCCCAGGCGTTGCACGTTTTCCGTTATAAAATCCTCAAATTATAAGTTTTTATAAATCTAATTGCAGATTCTTGTAGCCATCACTGTAAGCTTTCCAACGATTTGTATTTTGTTAAGATCGAAGCAATTTGAAAATTTCCCCAAATTTTGGGACATCGTGAAAAACGGGCTTTTTAGCGATTTTCGAAATGTTCACTTTGACCGCCGTTTTCTCAGCAAATAAGCAAAGTTTCAACATTCTTTTTGTCCAACGATTTAAAGCTATCTTTATAGAGTATCATGTGCGTTGTTTGCTTTTCGAAAAGTGCTTTGAAGCAGAAGAAAAATGCGTGCAAAGAGAGCTGGTATGGATTTGGGCTCCCTGTGCTTTTTCGAGGCTTCAAGAGGCCAACAAATCGGCTAAAAATCGGCAAAATCGCAGCAATTTCAAGTGATACTCAGTGTGCATAACACTCCTTCCTTGTTTCTTAAGCGATTTTTCTTGAAAAAATAACTTTTTAATTTTGTGACTTTTTTGATCCAAAAAAAAGGAAATTATCTAAACTGTAAAATATCATCAAAAACAGCAATGAGAATGGGAAAGGCGCTGAAAACACAAAGAATTACTTTGAAATTACGCGATTTGGCCGAATTTTAGCCGAGTTTTTGGCCTGTGGAACCTTGAAAAAAGCACAGGGAGCCCAAATCCATACCAGCTCTCTTTGCACGCATTTTTCTCCTGTATAAAAGCACTTTTCGAAAAGCAAACAACGCGCATGATACTCTATTAAGATAGCTTTAAATCGCTGGACAATAAGAATTGTGAAACTTTGCTTAGTTGCTGAGAAAACGTCGGTCAAAGTGAAAATTTCGAAAATCGCTAAAAAGCCCGTTTTTCACGAAGTCCCAAAATTTGGGGAAATTTTCAAATTGCTTCGATCTTAACAAAATACACATCGTTGGAAAGCTTACAGTGATGGCTACACGAATCTGCAATTAGATTGATACAAAATGCTAAGTGAAAGATTTTATCAAGGAAATCATGTGAACCGACAGCAACGCCTAAAAAATCACGCTTTTTGTCTTTTTTTCCTACTTTTAAGTTTTCTGTTGGCAGTCAAACTTACACCATAGATAGGTCTATGTAAATACGAAGCTTTGACGTTGAAATATTTCGAATGTTTAAAATAGTTGGCGAGAAAATCGACGGAGAACGACTGTAACAATTTGCGGGGTTCCTGTGGTATTGTTGACGTGACACAGGTATCCCACCTTGGAAGGAAATAATCGTCTTCGATTTTCTCGCTAACGATTTGACTATTTCGAAATATTTCAACGTCAAAGTTACTCATTTACATAGATCTATATATGGTGTAAGTTTGGACGCAAACAGAAACCTAAAAGTAAGGAAAAAAGGCAAAAAGTGTGCAGTTTGGGTGGATTTCCCAGGCGTTGCACGTTTTCCGTTATAAAATCCTCAAATTATAAGATTTTATAAATCTAATTGCAGATTCTTGTAGCCATCACTATAAGCTTTCCAACGATTTGTATTTTGTTAAGATCGAAGCAATTTGAAAATTTCCCCAAATTTTGGGACATCGTGAAAAACGGGCTTTTTAGCGATTTTCGAAATGTTCACTTTGACCGCCGTTTTCTCAGCAAATAAGCAAAGTTTCAACATTCTTTTTGTCCAACGATTTAAAGCTATCTTTATAGAGTATCATGTGCGTTGTTTGCTTTTCGAAAAGTGCTTTTGAAGCAGAAGAAAAATGCGTGCAAAGAGAGCTGGTATGGATTTGGGCTCCCTGTGCTTTTTCGAGGCTTCAAGAGGCCAACAAATCGGCTAAAAATCGGCAAAATCGCAGCAATTTCAAGTGATACTCAGTGTGCATAACACTCCTTCCTTGTTTCTTAAGCGATTTTTCTTGAAAAAATAACTTTTTAATTTTGTGACTTTTTTGATCCAAAAAAAAGGAAATTATCTAAACTGTAAAATATCATCAAAAACAGCAATGAGAATGGGAAAGGCGCTGAAAACACAAAGAATTACTTTGAAATTACGCGATTTGGCCGAATTTTAGCCGAGTTTTTGGCCTGTGGAACCTTGAAAAAAGCACAGGGAGCCCAAATCCATACCAGCTCTCTTTGCACGCATTTTTCTCCTGTATAAAAGCACTTTTCGAAAAGCAAACAACGCGCATGATACTCTATTAAGATAGCTTTAAATCGCTGGACAATAAGAATTGTGAAACTTTGCTTAGTTGCTGAGAAAACGTCGGTCAAAGTGAAAATTTCGAAAATCGCTAAAAAGCCCGTTTTTCACGAAGTCCCAAAATTTGGGGAAATTTTCAAATTGCTTCGATCTTAACAAAATACACATCGTTGGAAAGCTTACAGTGATGGCTACACGAATCTGCAATTAGATTGATACAAAATGCTAAGTGAAAGATTTTATCAAGGAAATCATGTGAACCGACAGCAACGCCTAAAAAATCACGCTTTTTGTCTTTTTTTCCTACTTTTAAGTTTTCTGTTGGCAGTCAAACTTACACCATAGATAGGTCTATGTAAATACGAAGCTTTGACGTTGAAATATTTCGAATGTTTAAAATAGTTGGCGAGAAAATCGACGGAGAACGACTGTAACAATTTGCGGGGTTCCTGTGGTATTGTTGACGTGACACAGGTATCCCACCTTGGAAGGAAATAATCGTCTTCGATTTTCTCGCTAACGATTTGACTATTTCGAAATATTTCAACGTCAAAGTTACTCATTTACATAGATCTATATATGGTGTAAGTTTGGACGCAAACAGAAACCTAAAAGTAAGGAAAAAAGGCAAAAAGTGTGCAGTTTGGGTGGATTTCCCAGGCGTTGCACGTTTTCCGTTATAAAATCCTCAAATTATAAGATTTTATAAATCTAATTGCAGATTCTTGTAGCCATCACTATAAGCTTTCCAACGATTTGTATTTTGTTAAGATCGAAGCAATTTGAAAATTTCCCCAATTTTGGGTCATCGTGAAAAAACGGGCTTTTTAGCGATTTTCGAAATGTTCACTTTGACCGCCGTTTTCTCAGCAAATAAGCAAAGTTTCAACATTCTTTTTGTCCAACGATTTAAAGCTATCTTTATAGAGTATCATGTGCGTTTTTTGCTTTTCGAAAAGTGCTTTGAAGCAGAAGAAAAATGCGTGCAAAGAGAGCTGGTATGGATTTGGGCTCCCTGTGCTTTTTCGAGGCTTCAAGAGGCCAACAAATCGGCTAAAAATCGGCAAAATCGCAGCAATTTCAAGTGATACTCAGTGTGCATAACACTCCTTCCTTGTTTCTTAAGCGATTTTTCTTGAAAAAATAACTTTTTAATTTTGTGACTTTTTTGATCCAAAAAAAAGGAAATTATCTAAACTATAAAATATCATCAAAAACAGCAATGAGAATGGGAAAGGCGCTGAAAACACAAAGAATTACTTTGAAATTACGCGATTTGGCCGAATTTTAGCCGAGTTTTTGGCCTGTGGAACCTTGAAAAAAGCACAGGGAGCCCAAATCCATACCAGCTCTCTTTGCACGCATTTTTCTCCTGTATAAAAGCACTTTTCGAAAAGCAAACAACGCGCATGATACTCTATTAAGATAGCTTTAAATCGCTGGACAATAAGAATTGTGAAACTTTGCTTAGTTGCTGAGAAAACGTCGGTCAAAGTGAAAATTTCGAAAATCGCTAAAAAGCCCGTTTTTCACGAAGTCCCAAAATTTGGGGAAATTTTCAAATTGCTTCGATCTTAACAAAATACACATCGTTGGAAAGCTTACAGTGATGGCTACACGAATCTGCAATTAGATTGATACAAAATGCTAAGTGAAAGATTTTATCAAGGAAATCATGTGAACCGACAGCAACGCCTAAAAAATCACGCTTTTTGTCTTTTTTTCCTACTTTTAAGTTTTCTGTTGGCAGTCAAACTTACACCATAGATAGGTCTATGTAAATACGAAGCTTTGACGTTGAAATATTTCGAATGTTTAAAATAGTTGGCGAGAAAATCGACGGAGAACGACTGTAACAATTTGCGGGGTTCCTGTGGTATTGTTGACGTGACACAGGTATCCCACCTTGGAAGGAAATAATCGTCTTCGATTTTCTCGCTAACGATTTGACTATTTCGAAATATTTCAACGTCAAAGTTACTCATTTACATAGATCTATATATGGTGTAAGTTTGGACGCAAACAGAAACCTAAAAGTAAGGAAAAAAGGCAAAAAGTGTGCAGTTTGGGTGGATTTCCCAGGCGTTGCACGTTTTCCGTTATAAAATCCTCAAATTATAAGATTTTATAAATCTAATTGCAGATTCTTGTAGCCATCACTATAAGCTTTCCAACGATTTGTATTTTGTTAAGATCGAAGCAATTTGAAAATTTCCCCAAATTTTGGGACATCGTGAAAAACGGGCTTTTTAGCGATTTTCGAAATGTTCACTTTGACCGCCGTTTTCTCAGCAAATAAGCAAAGTTTCAACATTCTTTTTGTCCAACGATTTAAAGCTATCTTTATAGAGTATCATGTGCGTTGTTTGCTTTTCGAAAAGTGCTTTGAAGCAGAAGAAAAATGCGTGCAAAGAGAGCTGGTATGGATTTGGGCTCCCTGTGCTTTTTCGAGGCTTCAAGAGGCCAACAAATCGGCTAAAAATCGGCAAAGTCGCAGCAATTTCAAGTGATACTCAGTGTGCATAACACTCCTTCCTTGTTTCTTAAGCGATTTTTCTTGAAAAAATAACTTTTTAATTTTGTGACTTTTTTGATCCAAAAAAAAGGAAATTATCTAAACTGTAAAATATCATCAAAAACAGCAATGAGAATGGGAAAGGCGCTGAAAACACAAAGAATTACTTTGAAATTACGCGATTTGGCCGAATTTTAGCCGAGTTTTTGGCCTGTGGAACCTTGAAAAAAGCACAGGGAGCCCAAATCCATACCAGCTCTCTTTGCACGCATTTTTCTCCTGTATAAAAGCACTTTTCGAAAAGCAAACAACGCGCATGATACTCTATTAAGATAGCTTTAAATCGCTGGACAATAAGAATTGTGAAACTTTGCTTAGTTGCTGAGAAAACGTCGGTCAAAGTGAAAATTTCGAAAATCGCTAAAAAAGCCCGTTTTTCACGAAGTCCCAAAATTTGGGGAAATTTTCAAATTGCTTCGATCTTAACAAAATACACATCGTTGGAAAGCTTACAGTGATGGCTACACGAATCTGCAATTAGATTGATACAAAATGCTAAGTGAAAGATTTTATCAAGGAAATCATGTGAACCGACAGCAACGCCTAAAAAAATCACGCTTTTTGTCTTTTTTTTTCCCTACTTTTAAGTTTTCTGTTAGCAGTCAAACTTACACCATAGATAGGTCTATGTAAATACGAAGCTTTGACGTTGAAATATTTCGAATGTTTAAAATAGTTGGCGAGAAAATCGACGGAGAACGACTGTAGCAATTTGCGGGGTTCCTGTGGTATTGTTGACGTGACACAGGTATCCCACCTTGGAAGGAAATAATCGTCTTCGATTTTCTCGCTAACGATTTGACTATTTCGAAATATTTCAACGCCAAAGTTACTCATTTACATAGATCTATATATGGTGTAAGTTTGGACGCAAACAGAAACCTAAAAGTAGGGAAAAAAGGCAAAAAGTGTGCAGTTTGGGTGGATTTCCCAGGCGTTGCACGTTTTCCGTTATAAAATCCTCAAATTATAAGTTTTTATAAATCTAATTGCAGATTCTTGTAGCCATCACTGTAAGCTTTCCAACGATTTGTATTTTGTTAAGATCGAAGCAATTTGAAAATTTCCCCAAATTTTGGGACATCGTGAAAAACGGGCTTTTTAGCGATTTTCGAAATGTTCACTTTGACCGCCGTTTTCTCAGCAAATAAGCAAAGTTTCAACATTCTTTTTGTCCAACGATTTAAAGCTATCTTTATAGAGTATCATGTGCGTTGTTTGCTTTTCGAAAAGTGCTTTGAAGCAGAAGAAAAATGCGTGCAAAGAGAGCTGGTATGGATTTGGGCTCCCTGTGCTTTTTCGAGGCTTCAAGAGGCCAACAAATCGGCTAAAAATCGGCAAAATCGCAGCAATTTCAAGTGATACTCAGTGTGCATAACACTCCTTCCTTGTTTCTTAAGCGATTTTTCTTGAAAAAATAACTTTTTAATTTTGTGACTTTTTTGATCCAAAAAAAAGGAAATTATCTAAACTGTAAAATATCATCAAAAACAGCAATGAGAATGGGAAAGGCGCTGAAATAACACAAAGAATTACTTTGAAATTACGCGATTTGGCCGAATTGAATATATTCATGTGTGCGGTCTTGATCTATGACGTCATCCTTGATACGAGGGAAGAATGTGATTATCTTTGACTGATGCAATAATAAATACACTGAACTGATTTCAAACGTGAATATCTTTATTAGAGTTATGCTACCTTTTATTACAAATGATTGGGGAAAAGTCTTGGTACGATTTTGCTGGGCTTTCTGTGTTATTTCATGCCCGACGTGTGGCCTGGATTCGAACCAGATTACGTTTTAGTGTACAGTCAAACAATAAAAGCGTGAAACAGTATTAACTAAATAGTACTAAATAGAAACAATAGAAAACAAAGGATATTTCACCAATTTAGTACTGTTTAGATTTAGTACTATTTCACGCTTTTAGTGTTTGTACTCCAATACGTTTATCATAGAATCGTTTTCGTATGAGTGGGAAGTAGTTACGGTACAGTTCGTGCAGTGCGGTGACCGTGCCGTGTCCAAACATTCTGATTGGTTGAGCAAAATTAACCGAGCAATGATTTTGCGCGCTGTGATTGGTTGAATACAATGTGTTCGATTCCGAACCGTGACCGTCACTCCGTGCCGTAGGTTTCCCCGACTCAAACGAGAACGACTCTAATGAAACCCTTATCTCTTTAATCGATGACATTAATAAACAGACCTTTATGACATTCAATAGGGAGGGGGGAGGGGAAGGGGGACATTAGTTCTTTGCGTGACAAGACCGCGAGGAAACATGGGAAATGTAAAGAAAGAAAACAATGGCTTCATGTATTTAAATTGAAAAGAGTTACGAAGTACCTGCCAACCTGGAGCCCTGCTGCCAACCTGATGTGTTTACAAGGAAGTTACCATAACGACGGACGTTTTCTTCAATATTACCCATGTTACCTTTCGGTCTTGTCGCATGTTTTGAACACTCTTATCGACAACGTGTTTGAATTAACTGTATATAACGGAGAGAGGTAAATAAGTTGTGCTCAATAAATATATATTATTCAATTGATTGATTGATATCAATCAGCTGTTAAAAGTCCTTGGATTTCATTTTATTCCATCGGGTGAAGGGCACCTCAAGAGACCGGAAATGACGTCAATCAATCAACAGGCTCGAGATCCCACGTGACACTATTTACGCATGCGTATTAAAGAAAGTAATACTTCCAGTTATGGATCACATCCATAGACTTCAGCTTTGACTCTCAAATTACCGTTCCACCTTTTAGGTAGAATTCTGACGTACTGACACGTGATCTTGTGAGCAAAGTAATGACGTAGGATATGCCCCTCTCTTGTGCCTGCAAAAAACTGGAGGAAAAAAAACGGAATCATGAAGAATGATAAAAGAATGAATGAATGGTTGGGTGGAAAAATGAATGAATGAATGGTTGGGTGGAAAAATGAATGAATGAATGAATAAATAGATGGATGGATGGATGAATGGATGGATATGGATGATGAACGAACGAATGAACGAACGAATGAACGAATGAACGAATGAACGAATGAACGAATGAACGAATGAATGAATGAATGGCGGTGTTGAATGAACGAACGAAAGAACAAACGATTGAATGGATGGATGAATGGCGGTGATGAAAGAACGAACGAACGAATGAATGAATGAACGAAAGAAGGAATGAATGAATGAACGAACGAAAGAACGAATGAACGAAAGAACTAATGAATGAACGAATGAACGAAATAACGAATGAATGAACGAACGAACGAATGCACGAACGAACGAATGAATGAACGAACGAACGAACGGATGAATGAGAATGGCGGTGATGAATGAATGAACGAACGAACGAATGAATGGATGAATGGATGAATGGCGGTGATGAACGAACGAACGAACGAATGAATGAATGGCGGTGATGAATGAACGAACGAACGCACGAACGAATGAGAATGGCGGTGATGAATGAATGAACGAACGAACGAATGAATGGATGAATGGATGAATGGCGGTGATGAACGAACGAATGAATGAATGAATGAATGGCAGTGATGAATGAACGAACGAACGAATGAATGACCGGATGAACGAACGAATGAACTAAAGAACGAATGAATGAATGAACGAATGAACGAATGAATGAATGGATGGATGGTGGTGATGAACGAACGAATGAATGAATGAATGAATGGCAGTGATGAATGAACGAACGAACGAATGAATGACCGGATGAACGAACGAATGAACTAAAGAACGAATGAATGAATGAACGAATGAACGAATGAATGAATGGATGAATGGTGGTGATGAACGAACGAACGAATGAATGAATGAATGAATGGCAGTGATGAATGAACGAACGAACGAATGAATGACCGGATGAACGAACGAATGAACTAAAGAACGAATGAATGAATGAATGAATGAACGAATGAACGAATGAATGAATGGATGAATGGCGGTGATGAACGAACGAATGAATGAATGAATGAATGAATGGCAGTGATGATGAATGAACGAACGAACGAATGAATGACCGGATGAACGAACGAATGAACTAAAGAACGAATGAATGAATGAACGAATGAACGAATGAATGAATGGATGAATGGCGGTGATGAATGAACGAATGAATGAATGGATGGATGGCGGTGATGAATGAACGAATGAATGAATGGATGAATGGCGGTGATGAATGAACGAATGAATGGATGGATGAATGGCGGTGATGAATGAACTAAAGAACGAATGAATGAATGAATGAACGAATGAACGAATGAATGAATGGATGAATGGCGGTGATGAATGAACGAATGAATGAATGGATGGATGGCGGTGATGAATGAACGAATGAATGAATGGATGGATGGCGGTGATGAATGAACGAATGAATGAATGGATGGATGGCGGTGATGAATGAACGAATGAATGAATGGATGAATGGCGGTGATGAATGAACGAATGAATGAATGGATGGATGGATGAATGGATGGATGGATGGTGGTGATGATTCATCTTCATTGAATATGAACTTTTCATGGTTTTACTTGACAGCAAGTATAAACGGATAGCTAGGCTTTTTTTAATTGAAACTAATTTAAAAAAGACACAGACGAAAGTTAAGTATCGATACAGTTTAGTAACTGATCTATAGTAATCCCACCCCATCGCTACACTACTATTTCATAGCTAGACTAATCGTTTGCTGCCCGCAATGCCCAACGAAAACAACCATTGTATATTTGACATAGATAATGGTATTTTTATGGCGCGTTATTTCGCAACGTTATTTGAAATTGTATACTCAACCAAAATCACCCATAGGGTGGTGTGTCGGGGACTATAACGTAGTCACGTGACAGGTCATAGCACGTGTCCGATCGGCCTGCAACATGAGATAGAACCTTCGATCACTTCGTTACCTTGACTGTCGAGTTTTCAGTAATGCTTTTCCAATTGACGCCATCATTGGAGTAGCTGACAATGTATTCCCGCAGAACACTGTGACGATCAGCTTTAGGTCCTTGGGTAGCAACACCTGTTACATCTTTAGGGGTTCCAAAATTAACCTGAATGAAACAAAGTTATACATGAATCCTATGAAATGACAAGAAAAGACAAGACAAGAGGAATAGAAGAAAAGAAAGAAATAGAAAAAGAGGAGAGGAGAAGAAAAGAGAGGAGAGGAAGCAAAAGAGGAGAGGAAGCAAAAGAGGAGAGGAGGCAAAAGAGGAGAGAAAGCAAAAGAGGAGAGGAAGCAAAAGAGGAGAGGAAGCAAAAGAGGAGAGGAAGCAAAAGAGGAGAGGAAGCAAAAGAGGAGAGGATGAAGCAAAAGAGGAGAGGAAGCAAAAGAGGAGAGGAGAGGAGAGGAGAGGAGAGGAGAGGAGAGGAGAGGAGAGGAGAGGAGAGGAGAGGAGAGGAGAGGAGAGGAGAGGAGAGGAGAGGAGAGGAGAGGAGAGGAGAGGAGAGGAGAGGATTATGCATGGTTGGTTATGCATGGTTGGTTTGGATCGTTTTACCTGAAAAAACATATTTGGCTTAATATATGGACCCCAAACGTTATTTCTGTTTCTACTCAGCCTTGCGGTCCAGGCTTGACCAGATGACGTAGCAAGCTGTGAGTCAGGTATTTTATGGTTTTCAATGCCAAGAGCTTCACCACACTCTGGGAACCAAAGATATTACATTGAAAACTGATAACAATTACAAATCAATAAATTGCCTCGTTTGTTGTGGTGGATTTGAGAGACTGAACACGAGTGGAAACTTGTCAAAGACAACATTCCAAATTCCGAATCTCACCACCAAATAAGGAATCATCTATGTATGTTAGGAGTTGTTCAATGCGTGCACGTAATCATGGAAAAACCCCAATATCAGATAAATATCGCTGGTGAATTGCGAAGAAAATGTTCTAGTGCATGAAAGTAAGACAAATTTCTGATAAATGGATATATTTTTGTTATTAATACACTCGTTCGTCATGTTACCATATATGGTTAAGAGAGCGCGCGAATTTTAATATAGTAAAAATGAAACGAAACAGGTGTCTGACCAAAATATATTCAACTACAAATTAGCCAATGGGTCGAATCCCTTATTGGATGGTTTGAGAATACTCGTGGACATTTCACCTATTCCTCGGTAATATACTGATTTTCTCCACCCAATAGCGATGCTCGCTGTGACGTAAGCCATTGTTAAGTAATGTGCCAATCAGAGATCGATTGGCTGATGAAATAAAGCAACTTGTGAAAAGCTTTTGTAATCATGGTTGGCAAATTAACATTACAAAGGAAATGTGATGTCAATGTATATGTACGTTTACAAACAGTGAACATCGCTATAGGACCAGTATGACGTCAGTACACGTTACTATGACTACCTGTACACCCATAGAGCTCCATCCTCAAGCAGATGCGATTTTGCCACGACGAAACCACGACTCGAACATAACGACCAACTAAGGTGGGGTTCAGTTCATACTCGGCAGTTTCTTGTTTGTCTGTAATCCCTGAAAATGCCTGCAGAACCAGATTGAATAGAAATAAGAAGAAGGAGAAGAAGAAGAAGACGACGACGAAGAAGAAGAAAATCTAGGCACAGCATTCAAGAAAAGTTTCCCCTTATGTATTTTTGCTGCTACGACGTTAAAGGAAAGGTCAGCGAGTCTAAATCCCATTCTTTCGAATGTATAAATTATTGACTCCATTTTGTCCTAACATTTCCTGATCGAACGCTGTCAATTACAATTCAATTGTACCTTTCGGACTCCGCCCACCAAGTAATCCGACCAATCACTCCCATTTTGGCCGTACTTCAAGGAGAAGCCTTTAACCCACGCTACACTATCATGGGATCCCGCTGACTTCAACTTAGCTTGAAGCGCCAAACGTTTGATCTTGTGAGGAATCTTTAGGTCGACCTGCAGATACTGGTCAGCGGTTTGGTCCTTAGAGCACCAGGCACCGTTGCCAAGGTGACGGTTAAGTCGTGCGTAGGCTGGGGAATGATGGACGCTTTGCGAACTGGATGCCGTTAGGGCAGAATCTGGAATCCTTGAATCCTCAAACCCTAAATCAGCCTTACAGACTGAGAGAAGTAAAGTAAACGGTATTACTAGAAGTAGGGCACTGCAGAGATGAACAAGGGTTTTTGTCTCTCTTTCAATCAAATGAATGGTCTTTAATATAATAAGAACGACCCTGTGTCCGATCCCATGATGCTTTGCGCCAATGTCTTGATTTTATGTGTACATACACCTGCTAAAACTATATAACATATATATATATGTTTCTTTGGTCAAGGATAGTTTAGTTCAACCTCAAATCATTCAGATTTTCTTCTGATCTCAAATCGCTTCGATTTTTCGCAACCAACGAGAATATGTCGTGCTCGCAAGGCATCATGGGTTTGTGCATTATTATTTAGAGATTTAGTCCGTACCTAATGCCAGATGAGTTGCAAGTCACCAGGTTCCCTCATTTTTCCCATCAATCCCAAGGCTTTCTGAGTATGCCTGGGACAAACAAAGTAGTAAAATATAGGCTCATTTGTTTGCCTCTTGGCTTACCCAGAAAGCTTTGCGATTAATGGAATCAAATGAGGGGGCCTGGTGACTGGCAACTCATTCATTACATAATCGTTGTCGGGTTGAAAAATCACGAATCATAGAAGCTACGACCGCATGGATGTCTGTGATTGAAGCTACGACCGCATGGATGTCTGGGATTGAAGCTACGACCGCAGGGATGTCTGGGATTGAAGCTACGATCGCAGGGATGTCTGTGATTGAAGCTACGACCGCATGGATGTCTGGGATTGAAGCTACGACCGCATGGATGTCTGGGATTGAAGCTACGACCGCAGGGATGTCTGGGATTGAAGCAACGACCGCAGGGATGTCTGGGATTGAAGCTACGACCGCAGGCCGGATGTCTGTGATTGAAGCTACGACCGCATGGATGTCTGGGATTGAAGCTACGACCGCATGGATGTCTGGGATTGAAGCTACGACCGCAGGGATGTCTGGGATTGAAGCTACGACCGCAGGGATGTCTGGGATTGAAGCTACGACCGCAGGGATGTCTGGGATTAAAGCTACGACCGAAGGGATGTCTGTGATTGAAGCTACGACCGCAGGGATATCTGGGATTGAAGCTACGACCGCAGGGATGTCTGTGATTGAAGCTACGACCGCAGGGATGTCTGGGATTGAAGCTACGACCGCAGGGATGTCTGGGATTGAAGCTACGACCGCAGGGATGTCTGGGATTGAAGCTACGACCGCAGGGATGTCTGTGATTGAAGCTACGACCGCAGGGATGTCTGGGTAAGCAGTAAATGAGCCACGTTTCATGCAAATAAAAGGAATCTTCTCGAGTTTTTCAAAACTGAAGAACTGTTCAGCTAAAATATGCGAAAAGTATTGATAGCAAGATTGTTGATTAAACGATGTTATCTGAGATTTTCAATTTCCCAGAATTCCTTTAGGTCGTAGCTTCATGACTTTCAACCGACAAGGTCAATGCAAACAGGTGTATACGTACCTTCGTACCCATAGAAGGCAACCTTCAAGCACTTTTCACCTGCAGTAGCAGCAAATGAAATCTTAACATGTTTGGTTATCAGTAGATGCTGAAGGGAATGGACAAAGCCTTCCATCATCGCGGGCGCACGATTTATATTCTGGTGAAATGATAAAGAAGTTAGCAATACTCCCATCTCACGCTGGCACAACATTTTAAACGTTGTTTTTATTGGAAAAAAGAGGCCACCACCGAAAGTGTCCCCTTAATGGAGGTGTCCCCTGAATAGAGGTTGGGCGGGGTTTGTTAATAATTAACCACCTAAACATACAAAAATGCCTGTTTTCTTTACTTGGAATGCAGCCATATCATTTATTTATTCAACAGTCAAATGCATGATTTAGCTTGCAACAGCAACTTTGGACTGTTTAAATTGCGATTTGACTTGTCGCTTGTAGATTAGATTAGCCGGGTAATTATATGATTACCAATTACTGTAATATAATATTCATGCATGAAAGTCAGTTTACAGACAATTACTTTTGCAATTCAAGTGTACTGCAGCGTGTACATTACCTTCTTAGCCAATCAGAATCGTTATTTTTTTTTTCATGTACTGTGTGTTATTAGTAGTAGTTGTGGAGGTTAAAATAGCACTCGGGACGCTCAAAAAGTGTCCCCGTCCCCTAAACTCGTTGGAAATTCGTTGGAAATTCGTTGGAAATTCGTTGGAAATTCGTTGGAAACTCGTTGGAAATTCGTTAGAAACTCATTAGAAACTCGTTGGAAATTCGTTGGAGATTAAACGCGCTCTTCAAACCTAATCAGTCACATACATTTCTTTGCATTGGGTATACAAACACCTAGTTTGGGCTTCCTGTGGTAGGTATATATTTTGTGTCACTTTTTGGGGGGCGGGGTGGGGGGGGGGGAGGGGGGGGGGGGCGAGGGGGGGATATTATGCTGTATCTTGCTCGTACCCAGTATTCCTCGCGCACAAACCAATAAGGACTGCTGGGACTAACCTTGGATGCTGTATTTTCGTCTATATCCTCTTTATACTCTATCCAAGTACTGCCATCATTGGAGTAACCCAAGTAATATACCTTGACGTATTCACCCGTTACAGTATGCCCCATGGTTACTAATTTAGACACAGCTGTAATGGTGCTGAAAGTCGCTTGAAGGTAGGGAGCCTGGTCGGCAGTCGTGGCGCACCAAGCACTGTCCAACACAGAGAGTTCAGCCTTGTTGGCCGCACGGCCGGCCAGCTCGGTAGACGCAGCCAGGGAATAGGAAGTAAGACGCTGGCTACCAAATCCACATAATTTATTACAACCTGAAGAAAGACACATGGGTAAGTCAGACCTCTCCGAACGACCCCCTCTCTCAATTCGACTACCTCGCTTGAACGACCACTGCCTCCTCTCACGCCTCGACAACCTCGCTTGAACGACCACTAACCCATCCCACCTTCGACAACCTCGCTTGAACGACCATATGACTCCCTCTCGCATTCGACCACCTCGCTTCAACTACCACTACCCCTCGATAAAACGACAAATCCAAATGTAAATCTAAAGGATGTATATTACAATGCCCTTTCCCTCACACCCATACAGCTCGGCACGTAAGCACACGCTATCAATAAATCTAAAGGATGTATATTACAATGCCCTTACCCTCACACCCATACAGCTCGGCACGTAAGCACACGCTATCAATAAATCTAAAGGATGTATATTACAATGTCCTTACCCTCACACCCATACAGCTCGGCACGTAAGCACACGCTATCAATAAATCTAAAGGATGTATATTACAATGCCCTTACCCTCACACCCATACAGCTCGGCACGTAAGCACACGCTATCAATAAATCTAAAGGATGTATATTACAATGCCCTTACCCTCACACCCATACAGCTCGGCACGTAAGCACACGCTATCAATAAATCTAAAGGATGTATATTACAATGCCCTTACCCTCACACCCATACAGCTCGGCACGTAAGCACACGCTATCAATAAATGCCTTGGCCACAATTCGAACTGTTCTTGCTACGATGCGGCGGCCCAAACGATGTTTGACCATTTCGTATCTACCAATGACACCTTCAAATACCTTTAACAAGAACGATTATATTCTAGTTTATATTCAGGCATGAGTTATAGTTTTACTTTTTTGTTCCTTTAATTGAGGGTCTTTATGTAATTGAGGGGCCTTAAGGCCCGTCAAACGAATAAAACATCGGTAAAACATTGCGTTAAACCATCGTAAAACATTATATATCTTGAAGTTGCAGTCAGGTTTACGATACATTATTGATTATTAGTGTTTGTCTCTGACTTCTGTTTTTTCATATAGACATTTCGGCCATTAATCAATGGCCTTCATCAGTATTAATCGGAAACGTTGCGATCTTTGAAATACTTAACGTTTGCGGCGCGCGCTTGATGTCCTTGCGCGCGCTTATTTCTTAGTCCCATGATGGTCTTGTAGACTTCAGAAATTTGAATGCAATCATTCCCTGCGTTAGTATCTTGGCACGTGAACCACGCTTCAAGGAAAAGCCTCTGGTGGTAGTTTTTTTCTCTGTCCACAATTGTAATGTTTTTAAAGTCAAAAGAATGTCCTGTTTCGTTGCTGTGCTGTGCTATCTTTGAGTTAGGGTGGTTGTGAGCAATGGCTCCTCTGTGCTCCGAAGTTCGTGTTTTCATTGATCTGCCTGTCTGGCAACGAAACTGACATAGTATACAAAATCAAATACTCAGAATGTGATTTTGTATACTATGGCCAGACAGGCAGATCAATGAAAACACGAACTTCGGAGCACAGAGGAGCCATTGCTCACAACCACCCTAACTCAAAGATAGCACAGCACAGCAACGAAACAGGACATTCTTTTGACTTTAAAAACATTACAATTGTGGACAGAGAAAAAAACTACCACCAGAGGCTTTTCCTTGAAGCGTGGTTCACGTGCCAAGATGCCAACGCAGGGAACGATTGCATTCAAATTTCTGAAGTCTACAAGACCATGGGACTAAGAAATAAGCGCGCGCAAGGACATCAAGCGTGCGCCGCAAACGTTAAGTATTTCAAAGATCGCAACGTTTCCGATTAATACTGATGAAGGCCATTGATTAATGGCCGAAACGTCTATATGAAAAAACAGAAGTCAGAGACAAACACTAATAATCAATAATGTATCATCAAACATTGTTTTTTTGTAAAATAACACAATTCTAACGCTCGCTCTGATTGGTTAGCTACTATGTTTACATGAGGCTATGTAAACACGGCTGAAGAATACAAACCCTCGATTGTCGCTCGATTGCCGTCAGTAGCGCGCGCACTTCAACTGAAATTGTATTCAAAAACACAACAGAATCCTCAACTTTCTTGTCATGTTTGTCACCATTGTTGTTCTTTTTTAATCAAAACTCCATAGTTTCGGTGTATCGCAATGTTTTCAACACCAGAGTTGAAGAGAAGTTTGATTTTAAGATTGTTTTAGAGAATAACTGAACTGACGCTTTGACGTGTTTTACTTGATCACAACAAGCTCGAGGTCGGTTCATATAAAACGAACGCTGATTGGCTGTTCAATCAATTTTTGATGTTAGGAGAATTTAGCGTTTGGTTCAGGTAATAAAGTTGATTTATTTCACCTTTAATATAATTTTGCGTGTCGTTATTTTACAAAACAAATAGAAAACGCTGTCCCGTGTTTACATAGCCTGATATAAACACTCGGGAAAGTTTGGGAGAAGTCTCGAGCTCTGTGTAAAACCTCGCCTACGGCTCGGTTTTACACAATAGCTCTCGACTTCTCCCAAACTTCCCTCGTGTTTATAACAGGCTATGTAAAAACGGGAAACGTTTTCTATTTGTTAAATAAAACATGGTGTGATGTTTTACGGCTTTCCAAACGAATAAAACATGATAAAACATGTTTTGTCAAAACTCGTGGATGCGTCAGCACTCAATGTGCGCATGAATAAAACAGCAAAACATTGGATTTCACGACTCGTGCCGTGCGTCAAACAATCAATGTTGTCCAAACGAATCAAACATGTTTTACCAGACACGAAAACAAAATAAATGTTTTACGATGTTTGACAGAATGTTTGACCCGGTTCAAACTTCGTAAAACATGTTAAAACATGTTAAAACATGTCGTCAGTTAAAACACGGTGGACCAAACGAATAAAACATGTTTTACAAAACATTGTTTTATGATGTTTAACTGAAATGTTTTACTCGTTTGGACGGGCCTTTAAGCATCGAGGATGGAATGGACGACGACATCAGAGAAACAATAGCGCTAATTACAAATTTCAATAACTTCTTGATGGAATGTAGGAAATGAGCTCGATTTGTCTTACTTCAGGCGTTCTGTGCAAAGCTACAACGTGAAATGCCTATGTTTGACGACGCAAAGAGAACGAGAACCGCGTCACTTCGTTATTTGTGCAGATAGTTGTTTTCAGTTAACCGGACCACGAAAAGACGATGTCATTCGTGAAAGGCGGCGCAAATTTAGTGAAAACACGGAATATGAAACAATTATGAAAACAATAGACAGCAAAACACTTTATTCGAACTTCGTCGTCCTCGACGTCGCCGTCACTACATCCCACAATACACCACGGTCTATGTTCTATGTTCACAGGAATCCCACGCATTGAGCTGAGGAATTTTACAGATATCATCTTTACAGAAGGCTAAAACTGAAGACACACGATGCAACTGATTAAGCGCAATATGGCTGACAATCGCATGATTCCATTGTGTCACCTCGATCTGCTGTGGAATTGCTCGCAATGTGTTTCAGCAGTAGGAACGCACTGTACTTCAATATGTTGGGTGTTACATTGTAATAATAAATATATATAATGAATACTAATTATTCTATAAACAACTTTTAAAACTAGCAAGGCTAGGGGATTCTCGGACACTTGATCACCAGCAATATGGCGCGCAATGTCGCACCGTGTCTCCGCACTCGAAGTTAGACTCACCTTTTCTTTGCCATCTTCTAGGTAGGACACGTAGTCAATCCCGTCTCTACTATACGCTAAAGAGAATTCTGTAATGTACGATGCATAATATCTGCTACCTTGAACAGCAACACCGCTGATCACTTTACCAGCAGGCCCAACATCTATTTGTAGGAACTGTTTCACCAAATGGTTCAAGTTGCAGAAGTTCATGTTTATTACTCTGTTTAAGCGCGACTCTGCTGGTGGTCTGTTACGGTCTCTAGTAGAAGCCTGAAGAGCATAATCAGGGATTTTAAAGTTCTCCATCCCAAGTGCCTCGCCGCATTCTATGGAACAGTAAGAATTGACGGTTAATGTAGGTGTGACTTTATTGAACCCGTGAAATGAAATCTAATAGTCAATATATAATAACCAAATGAATAGAGGTGAATTAGGGTCAACGTATATATGTCTCTTGAGGTTCAGATACAGAGGGGGGACACTGCGCGCTCCTGCGCGTTATAGAGGCGTTTTGGTATGAGTGGGAAAGTTACCACACCGCGCTTTGCCGTATTGAAAGAGTTTGATTGGATGAGATGCATCTACACGCTTTTTGATTGGTTCAGAAAGGAAGCCATTTGAGTGTCATGGTACCGTGCCGTATTGAAAGAGTTTGATTGGATGATATGCATCTACACGCTTTTTGATTGGTTCAGAATGGAAGCCATTTGAGTGTCACGGTACCGTGCCGTATTAAAAGAGTTTGATTGGATGAGATGCATCTACACGCTTTTTGATTGGTTCAGAAAGGAAGCCATTTGAGTGTCATGGTACCGTGCCGTATTGAAAGAGTTTGATTGGATGATATGCATCTACACGCTTTTTGATTGGTTCAGAAAGGAAGTCATTTGAATGTCATGGTACCGTGCCGCATGGAAAGGTTTTGATTGGATGAGATGCATCTGCACGCTTTTTGATTGGTTCAGAAAGGAAGTCATTTGAATGTCATGATACCGTGCCACATGGAAAGGTTTTGATTGGATGAGATGCATTCAGAAAGGAAGTCATTTGAATGTCATGGTACGTACCGTGCCGCATGGAAAGGTTTTGATTGGATGAGATGCATCTGCACGCTTTTTGATTGGTTCAGAAAGGAAGTCATTTGAATGTCATGGTACCGTGCCGCATGGAAAGGTTTTGATTGGATGAGATGCATCTGCACGCTTTTTGATTGGTTTAGAAAGGAAGCCATATGAGTGTCATGGTACCGTGCCGTATTGATAGAGTTTGATTTGATGAGATGCATCTCCATCTGCACGCTTTTTGATTGGTTCAGAAAGGAAGCCATTTGAGTGTCACGGTACCATAGGTACGGTTTCTCACTCATATGAAAACGACTCTATTGCTGGCATTATGATTGCAGTGTGTGTCTAACTCTGCATGAATTGTTGTGATCAAGTTTATAGAAGTACAATGTGAGGAAGTCCTATACATCTGCATTGGTCAGTTTAGTTAGTTAGCTAGTCAGTTAGCTTATTATTATTTTAAGTTTATTTGATTGTTTATCCATTGCTTACCTTAAATCTGAGTTATATACAGTCGATTCAGAAAACGTTGTCGGTGAGCGGCCTCGCGACTACGCGACTAGACCGAACGGGAGTATGGGTAGAAATACTACGGTAATAATAAGAAATCACTGAAGCGGGAAGCGGGTAACTGCATATCTGATTAGCCATGCCTCGAGCTTTAATACAGTGAACAATGAGTGAAGACCTGCGCTGGCGAGTGGTTTGGATTCCACAATAGAGATAGAAAACCTCTTGTTCGTCTCCCCAAAGTAACCCATTGGGAAGTGACTGTTTGTAGCTGGCGACAATTCTTCAGGGCAGCGTTATAAAATATGGTATTTCAACAACTGAACGTTCTCAAAGCACGGCACGTCCTTGACGGAAAATGAGTCATACCGACTCTTATTCTCCTTTCGTAAAACACGAAGGCATACATTCATTTGATTACTCGCCAATATGATGAGAAATTAAATTTCCAGAAAGAATAATTTATTGATTCAGTGATTTCTACCCATACTCCCGTTCGGTCTAGTCGCGTAGTCGCGAGACCGCTCACCGACAACGTTATCTGAATCGACTGTATTAAGCGCCCCCTCTCGAATACGCGCCTCCCTTCTATTAAATAAGTGCCCCTCTTAATTTGGAGCCGTTTTGTACTAAGGGCGCGCCCCTCTCTAATAAGCGCCCCCCTCCAATAAGTGAGTAAGTTGACATTGAGATCTGAAATATAGCGTCTGAAATACTGCTTTCTTGTCTTTACAAAATACGGTAAGAGAATCTGAGTGTTTAATTGGCTTCGGAAATAAATTAAGCGCCCCTCTCTATTATATAAGCGCCCCTCTTCTAATATGCGCCCTCAGGAGCCCAGAAGTAGGAGCATCCATGTAGCATTATAATCTGGGACGGCGTACTAAGAACAAGTTTGGCTATTTTTAGAACACGAAATTGACCAATCACTGTGCACTTCCGGTCATAGAACACGTTCCGAGCTGAGCTGAGCTAAAATTGCTGCAAATGCAATTACAATATGTTTTTCACTGAAACATTTCGAAGTAGAAATGTTCTACAATGTATTTCATGTTTAACTACTGCAGAGAAACTGATTGAAGTTCGAAAACAAGGATAATATAAATGGATTTGTCAGTCATTGATCTGCAGGTAGCGAAGACCCGGGCGAAGATAATTGAAGATTGAATCAAAATATGGTTACGTCTGAATATTCTGCGTATAGTACTATTTTTACGTCTAAAATGCTGTACTTTATACATGTATGCTTTAGATTTGCTTCGCAAAATAAATATTCACAGTTGAGACACACCAAATCGCCATATCTAGTTCTCTGGGTCGATATGATTCAGTCGAAATCCAGTATTTTGAATTCGCTATATTAAAACTGCAGATCAATGACTGACAAATCCATTGATATCATTATCCTTGTTTACGAACTTCAATCAGTCTCTCTGCAGTAGTTAAACATGAAATACATTGTAGAACATTTCTACTTCGAAATGTTTAGGACCGTTTAGCTCGTTTCTCGTGATGCAACAGCTCGGAACGTGTTCTATGACCGGAAGTGCACAGTGATTGGTCAATTTCGTGTTCTAAAAATAGCCAAACTTGTTCTTACGCCGTCCCATAGACCCAATATGTAGCATGGATGCTCAGTACTTATGGGCTCCTGGTGCCCTCCAAGACCTCAGAAATGTAATAACGCTCCCTGAAGATTTACGGTACTTGTTTATTTGTTTAGTATTTGTTGCCTACCTTCACATCCAACCAGCTCGACCCTCATACAAATATGGTTATGCCATGTCTTGGGATGAATCCGTACAAATCTTCCTATCATTTCTTTGTTAACAGTTACAATCTTTACTTGGAATCCGTTTGCATTCCCTCCAAATACCTGAAGATGAGCCATCGCAGCAATATGATGGCACAGTAAAAAGATACAGAGAGAAAAGGAAAATGAATGACAAAATGAAAGAAAAAAGAATGAACAAATGAAAAGCAGAAAGATAAATAGAGAGAAAGAACGAAGAAACGGGAAGGAATGAAGGGAGGGAGGGAGAAAGAAGAGAAAAGCTGTAAAGAAGAGAAAAAAGAAAGATAGAAAGAAAAATGAGAGAAAGAAAAAAGAAAAGAAAGAAAGAATGAAAATAGTAACGGGAAGGAATGAAGGAAACCGGAGAGCCGATGAGAAAGAAAAGAAAAGCTGTAAAGAAGAGAGAAAGAAAAAAAAGAGAGAATGAACAAAAAAAAGAAAGGAAGAAAATAGGAACGAGAGAGAATGAAGAGAGGGAGAATCAAGCGAGAAAGATGAGAAAAAGTGTAAAGAAAAAAAAAGAAAGAAAGAAAAAAGAAAGGAAGCCGGAAAGAAAGAAACAAAGGACATAAAACGAGCAGATAGTTCATTCCATCACCTTCACAACACCATTCTCCTTGACATCTGTCCAATTGAAGCCATCTTTAGAGGACGACAGAGTAAACGTCTCCACCCAGGCTTTCTGTATGTCTGGATGGTCAGTTTGTTTTTCTTTGCCTTGGATGTGAATACGTCGTACCGCGTGCAGAGAACCAAGATCGATCTGTAGATACTGGTTTGCATCGTTATATCTATGAAGTAATAAGTACAATATATCTTATATGCACAAGTTGGACAATGTAACACAATGCAGAGAAAAAACTGGTTACTTTGTACATGTGGCGAATATTGAATCGTAGGAGACTGAGACGAGTCATTTTTAATATAGGAGCATGCGCATTACATCGCAATTTTTTATAAGCAGGACTGTTATGAAGGCCAGGTTCCTTGGTGTCACGTCTTATTGTTCTTAATTCTGAATGTTTTTGTGAATTATTCAAAATCGCTCTGATCAAAAAGTTTGAATTCTGTCTCAGCTACTTTGCCTTAGTAAGTAGTTTATAATGCATATATTCGCTTGTCTAGAGCTCATCGAAATCTTGAGATATTTTAGAAAAACTGATCCTCGAAATAAAACGCCGTAAGAAGAGTCTACAAGTAGCTTACTGATTTCAACGATCTTTGTTGATCGTTGCCAAGGAAACCTCGATCGAGCTGAAATTGACATGATTCTAAATTTCCTTCCTTTGCCCGATAAATGGTTCGTGCCGTGCGGTGTCTAAGCATTCTGATTGGTTGAGCGATGATTTTGTCTTCGATTCCGTACCGTGACCGTAACTCCATGCCGTAGGTTTCCCACTGATACGAAAATGACTCTATATAATCAATAAACATATGCTCAAAAATGAATAATTTATAACAAAATGTAACCAGTCACGTGACTGTATTACAAAACAGGACCGGCATACCTTGCGCACCAAGCTCCACCGAAGACGTTATTCCCCACCCTACCTAACCAGGGAAGGTAATTGTTACTTATAGACGTAGATGCAGTCATAGCAGAATTAGGGAGTCGCCAATCAGAAACACCAACATCGTCTAAACAATCTGTAATAAAATATTGGCTATAAATTAATTTTTGAATTAATTAATATGGAAACTTTCGAACAATTCTGTACGTAACACGAAAGCTACACGAAAGTTAAATGAAAGTTACACGAAAGTTACACGAAAGCTACACGAAAGCTACATGCACGAAAGTTACACGAAAGTTATACGAAAGTTACACGAAAGATACACGAAAGTAACACGACATTTACAGGAAAGTTACACGAAAGTTACACGAAAGCTACACGAAAGCTACATGCACGAAAGTTACACGAAAGTTATACGAAAGTTACACGAAAGTTACACGAAAGCTACACGAAAGCTACACGAAAGTTACACGAAAGCTACACGAAAGCTACACGAAAGTTACACCGGCTAAGAGTAAGTGCGCAAATGGTGTAAATTATGTGTGAACTTCGTGTAAATTCCAACAAAAATTATGTTTAAATTAAATGTACATTGTTTTGGACATTTACACAGAATGTACACGAAATGTACACATAATTTATACGAAATGTACACATAATTTATACGAAATTTACACGAAATTTATAAGAAATTTACACGAAATCACCTTCTTTGCCATAAAGTTCGAGGGTCAGACATGGAGCCGAACCATTGAATACAAGTGGACGAAGCTTTACGTAGCGAGCCCTGAACGGAAATCGTAGACTTCTTTTAAAAGTTGCGTAGTCTTTATTTTGAGGTGGCGAATTAAATTCCTGAAAAGTAGTAAGACTTTAAAACTATGTAATAATAATAATAATAATATTAAAAATAATAATAATAATAATAATAAATAATAATAATAATAATAATAATAATAATAATAATAATATAATAATAATAATAATAATAATAATAATAATAATAACTTTATTCTTCAAAACAAATTACAAATGAGAGATAGAAAAATAGATAAAAATCCTTATTTACAAATTAATAATAATAATAATAATAATAATAATAATAAATAATAATATAATAATAATAATAATATAATAAATAATAAATATAATAAATAATAATAATATAATAATATAATAATATAATAATATAATAATATAATAATAATAATAATAATAATAATAATAATAATAATAATAATAATAAATAATAAATAATTAATAATGTTATAATAATGAATTTAATAATATTATAATATTAATGAACAGATGACGTCGAAATGTGGTAAGAACAAAAAGGACGCCACGAGACGAATTTGATTTATATAATTAACATTTTTTACATTTTTGATTTTGTGACGTCACCTGTGTGTATGTACTCTAATAACACACGGCTCTCGACCAATCAAAGCGCGCGTAATATTGTGGGAGCCGTGCAAAATATCTGATACAACAAAAAATACGAATATAATAACTTTGTAAATCAGGGAATCGAACAGGTAGAAAATATAATAATAATAATAATAATAATAATAATAATAATAATAATATAATAATAATGAAACAGGAGCCTGATGAAACAAATAATAATAATAATAATAATAGTAATAATAATAATAATAATAATAGTAATAATAATAATAATAATAATAATAATATAATAATAATAATAATCATGATAACAATAATAATAATAATAACAATAATAATATAATAATAATAGTAATAATAATAATAAACATAATAATAATAATAATAAATAAATAAATATTGTAAAGCGCCTTAATTCGTATAGTGCTATTTACAATTATTGAAATTTCCCTTGATAAAACTGAGATCGGGATAACAAGAGGCATTATCGTCCAAAAGACATCTTCATCTCTCGTTACCTTTTTAGCGTTTTTATCTTCACTATAAACATCCCATACGTTTGCATCTAGACTGAACGATAACCAAAAAGAGGTCACCCGGCCTCGTTTGTCAGCTAGTCCTCCTACTGCCACTTCTGAAACAACAGCCACTCGTCCAAGATCAATCTTGAGGAATTCATTTTGAATGGGGGTCGCAGCACACCAAGCCTTAGAGAACGTGCTATCCAAACGTGCCTTTACTGACTCGTACCCAGACTCCTGACTCGAGGCGCTTATCGCAGAATCAGGGACTGTACCCGTCGATACACCGAGTGGTGAACTATCAACTGAAAAAAAAACATTTACATATTTATATATTGATACACCGAGTGGTGAACTATCATCTGAAAAAAAAAACATTTACATATTTATATATTTTTGTTTTACAGCTATTTCAAAAAAGGTTGGTGAAGGTTTTGTTGCATGTTGCATACCAAGCCCGAAATGCACTATGGGCGATGTGATCATGAATGAAATCAGGTCACAGCATGTTATGGACGGCCTGGGAATTTTCCCAAACTTTGTCTTCGCAATATGGAGCCGGCATATTTTCTTCTCTATGTGCATGCTGCCATTATTTATATATGATCCACAATACATTTCGGGCTTGGTATGCAAGATGCAACAAAACCTTCACCAACCTTTTTTGAAATAGCTGTATCAGTTTTCATTAATGTTTTACACGACCCAACAAGTTGTAGCTAGCTTTAGCTATTTATCGTGTATAGATAAAAGTTATTATTATTATTATTATTATTATTATTATTATTATTATTATTATATTATTATTATTAATACCAGCAGTAAAAGTAAACCATAATATGAACGGTATTGCTGCTGCGAGTTGCTGCGTCGTATCGTGAATTCGAATCCCATCAGGGTCAAATATTTTGTTCTCTATTTCCTTTCTTTCTAGGGCTAACGATCAGAATGACTTTATGGGTATCTTTATAGCACTTTAACTTTCCTTCGATTTCTCGGCTGTTTTACTGGGAACGTGGATAGAGTGCAAACCATATGTCCGTGAAACAGTACTGTCTATTACTAAATAGTACTAAATAGTGTTATCTCTATTGTTTTCTGTTGTTTCATCAGTGCTACTTAGTACTAATTAGTTAGTACTGTTTCACGGACATATGGTTTGCACTCTAGTCTATAATATTTTTCTATCTGTTTCATTGGGAATTAACATGGCGATAGTCTATAATATTTTTATATCTGTTTCATTGGGAATTAACATGGCGATAGTCTATAATATTTTTCTATCTGTTTCATTGGGAATTAACTTGGCGATAGTCTATAATATTTTTCTATCTGTTTCATTGGGAATTAACTTGGCGATAGTCTATAATATTTTTCTATCTGTTTCATTGGGAATTAACATGGCGATAGTCTATAATATTTTTCTATCTGTTTCATTGGGAATTAACTTGGCGATAGTCTATAATATTTTTATATCTGTTTCATTGGGAATTAACATGGCGATAGTCTATAATATTTTTCTATCTCTTTCATTGGGAATTAACATGGCGATAGTCTATAATATTTTTATATCTGTTTCATTGGGAATTAACATGGGGATAGTCTATAATATTTTTCTATCTGTTTCATTGGGAATTAACATGGCGATAGTCTATAATATTTTTATATCTGTTTCATTGGGAATTAACATGGCGATAGTCAGTATAATATTTTTCTATCTGTTTCATTGGGAATTAACATGGCGATAGTCTATAATATTTTTCTATCTGTTTCATTGGGAATTAACATGGCGATAGTCTATAATATTTTTATATCTGTTTCATTGGGAATTAACATGGCGATAGTCTATAATATTTTTCTATCTGTTTCATTGGGAATTAACATGGCGATAGTCTATAATATTTTTCTATCTGTTTCATTGGGAATTAACTTGGCGATAGTCAGTATAATATTTTTATATCTGTTTCATTGGGAATTAACATGGCGATAGTCTATAATATTTTTCTATCTGTTTCATTGGGAATTAACATGGCGATAGTCTATAATATTTTTCTATCTGTTTCATTGGGAATTAACATGGCGATAGTCAGTATAATATTTTTCTATCTATTTCATTGGGAATTAACATGGCGATAGTCTATAATAATTTTCTATCTGTTTCATTGGGAATTAACTTGGCGATAGTCTATAATATTTTTCTATCTGTTTCATTGGGAATTAACATGGCGATAGTCTATAATATTTTTCTATCTGTTTCATTGGGAATTAACTTGGCGATAGTCTATAATATTTTTCTATCTGTTTCATTGGGAATTAACATGGCGATAGTCTATAATATTTTTCTATCTGTTTCATTGGGAATTAACATGGCGATAGTCTATAATATTTTTCTATCTGTTTCATTGGGAATTAAAGGGGCTGTGTCATGAGCTGCACATGCGCATTGGTGCCTATTTTTAATGATATTCATGACACGTTAACTTAGTAATTATTCTCATCTCAACTGAAAGTAGTCAAGCGAATCAAATAAACTATCGCTACATATCCCATTGCCAGAGCATTCTTTGGCCTTGTTCCATGCTGAATAGATATCTCCCTTGACATATATCCTAGCCCGACTTTGCTGCCTTGGTTCGTGGTCTCCGATCCAACGATCGTCTTTGTTATCGAATCGTTTCTTGCAACCCGAATTTTGCCTTCGGCGGCCGCCGTGAAACTGAGATCGTTTGCCTTTGAACTTCGCACCAGAAGACATTTGAACATTAAAAGGGATCGAACATTAACTCCAAACGGATAAAATATGCATATACAACTGGAGAATCCGGCTACAAACTACGATCTGTCGTTACGACTCAAATCCAAGATGGCACTCGATAACTTGAAGTTAACACTAGTACCCAGTCCACTTGTTAACCATGACACAGCCCCTTTAACATGGCGATAGTCTATAATATTTGTCTATCTGTTTCATTGGGAATTAACATGGCGATAGTCTATAATATTTGTCTATCTGTTTCATTGGGAATTACATGGCGATAGTCTATAATATTTGTCTATCTGTTTCATTGGGAATTAACATGGCGATAGTCTATAATATTTTTCTATCTGTTTCATTGGGAATTAACATGGCGATAGTCTATAATATTTTTCTATCTGTTCCATTGGGAATTAACATGGCGATAGTCTATAATATTTTTCTATCTGTTTCATTGGGAATTAACATGGCGATAGTCAGTATAATATTTTTCTATCTGTTTCATTGGGAATTAACATGGCGATAGTCTATAATATTTTTATATCTGTTTCATTGGGAATTAACATGGCGATAGTCTATAATATTTTTCTATCTGTTTCATTGGGAATTAACATGGCGATAGTCTATAATATTTTTCTATCTCTTTCATTGGGAATTAACATGGCGATAGTCTATAATATTTTTCTATCTGTTCCATTGGGAATTAACATGGCGATAGTCTATAATATTTTTCTATCTGTTTCATTGGGAATTAACATGGCGATAGTCTATAATATTTTTCTATCTGTTTCATTGGGAATTAACATGGCGATAGTCAGTATAATATTTTTCTATCTGTTTCATTGGGAATTAACATGGCGATAGTCTATAATATTTGTCTATCTGTTTCATTGGGAATTAACATGGCGATAGTCTATAATATTTTTATATCTGTTCCATTGGGAATTAACATGGCGATAGTCTATAATATTTTTCTATCTGTTTCATTGGGAATTAACATGGCGATAGTCTATAATATTTGTCTATCTGTTCATTGGGAATTAACATGGCGATAGTCTATAATATTTTTCTATCTCTTTCATTGGGAATTAACATGGCGATAGTCTATAATATTTTTCTATCTGTTCCATTGGGAATTAACATGGCGATAGTCTATAATATTTTTCTATCTGTTTCATTGGGAATTAACATGGCGATAGTCTATAATATTTTTCTATCTGTTTCATTGGGAATTAACATGGCGATAGTCAGTATAATATTTTTCTATCTGTTTCATTGGGAATTAACATGGCGATAGTCTATATATATTTTTTCTATCTGTTTCATTGGGAATTAACATGGCGATAGTCTATAATATTTGTCTATCTGTTTCATTGGGAATTAACATGGCGATAGTCTATAATATTTGTCTATCTGTTTCATTGGGAATTAACATGGCGATAGTCTATAATATTTTTATATCTGTTTCATTGGGAATTAACATGGCGATAGTCTATAATATTTTTCTATCTGTTTCATTGGGAATTAACATGGCGATAGTCTATAATATTTTTCTATCTCTTTCATTGGGAATTAACATGGCGATAGTCTATAATATTTGTCTATCTGTTTCATTGGGAATTAACATGGCGATAGTCTATAATATTTGTCTATCTGTTTCATTGGGAATTAACATGGCGATAGTCTATAATATTTTTCTATCTGTTCCATTGGGAATTAACATGGCGATAGTCTATAATATTTTTCTATCTGTTTCATTGGGAATTAACATGGCGATAGATTTTTCTATCTGTTTCATTGGGGAATTAATGGCGATAGTCAGTATAATATTTTTCTATCTCTGTTCATTGGGAATTAACATGGCGATAGTCTATAATATTTTTATATCTGTTTCATTGGGAATTAACATGGCGATAGTCTATAATATTTTTCTATCTGTTTCATTGGGAATTAACATGGCGATAGTCTATATATATTTTTTCTATCTCTTTCATTGGGAATTAACATGGCGATAGTCTATAATATTTTTCTATCTGTTCCATTGGGAATTAACATGGCGATAGTCTATAATATTTGTCTATCTGTTTCATTGGGAATTAACATGGCGATAGTCTATAATATTTTTCTATCTGTTTCATTGGGAATTAACATGGCGATAGTCTATAATATTTTTCTATCTGTTCCATTGGGAATTAACATGGCGATAGTCTATATAATATTTGTCTATCTGTTTCATTGGGAATTAACATGGCGATAGTCTATAATATTTTTCTATCTGTTTCATTGGGAATTAACATGGCGATAGTCAGTATAATATTTTTCTATCTGTTTCATTGGGAATTAACATGGCGATAGTCTATAATATTTTTATATCTGTTTCATTGGGAATTAACATGGCGATAGTCTATAATATTTTTATATCTGTTCCATTGGGAATTAACATGGCGATAGTCTATAATATTTGTCTATCTGTTTCATTGGGAATTAACATGGCGATAGTCTATAATATTTTTCTATCTCTTTCATTGGGAATTAACATGGCGATAGTCTATAATATTTGTCTATCTGTTTCATTGGGAATTAACATGGCGATAGTCTATAATATTTGTCTATCTGTTTCATTGGGAATTAACATGGCGATAGTCTATAATATTTGTCTATCTGTTTCATTGGGAATTAACATGGCGATAGTCTATAATATTTTTCTATCTGTTCCATTGGGAATTAACATGGCGATAGTCTATAATATTTTTCTATCTGTTTCATTGGGAATTAACATGGCGATAGTCAGTATAATATTTTTCTATCTGTTTCATTGGGAATTAACATGGCGATAGTCTATAATATTTTTTATATCTGTTTCATTGGGAATTAACATGGCGATAGTCTATAATATTTTTCTATCTGTTTCATTGGGAATTAACATGGCGATAGTCTATAATATTTTTCTATCTCTTTCATTGGGAATTAACATGGCGATAGTCTATAATATTTTTCTATCTGTTCCATTGGGAATTAACATGGCGATAGTCTATAATATTTTTCTATCTGTTTCATTGGGAATTAACATGGCGATAGTCAGTATAATATTTTTATATCTGTTTCATTGGGAATTAACATGGCGATAGTCTATAATATTTTTCTATCTGTTTCATTGGGAATTAACATGGCGATAGTCTATAATATTTTTCTATCTGTTTCATTGGGAATTAACATGGCGATAGTCAGTATAATATTTTTCTATCTGTTTCATTGGGAATTAACATGGCGATAGTCAGTATAATATTTTTCTATCTGTTTCATTGGGAATTAACATGGCGATAGTCTATAATATTTTTATATCTGTTTCATTGGGAATTAACATGGCGATAGTCTATAATATTTTTCTATCTGTTTCATTGGGAATTAACATGGCGATAGTCTATAATATTTTTCTATCTCTTTCATTGGGAATTAACATGGCGATAGTCTATAATATTTTTCTATCTGTTCCATTGGGAATTAACATGGCGATAGTCTATAATATTTTCTATCTGTTCCATTGGGAATTAACATGGCGATAGTCTATAATAATTTTCTATCTGTTCCATTGGGAATTAACATGGCGATAGTCTATAATATTTTTCTATCTGTTTCATTGGGAATTAACATGGCGATAGTCAGTATAATATTTTTCTATCTATTTCATTGGGAATTAACATGGCGATAGTCTATAATAATTTTCTATCTGTTCCATTGGGAATTAACATGGCGATAGTCTATAATATTTGTCTATCTGTTTCATTGGGAATTAACATGGCGATAGTCTATAATATTTTTCTATCTGTTTCATTGGGAATTAACATGGCGATAGTCTATAATATTTTTCTATCTGTTTCATTGGGAATTAACATGGCGATAGTCTATAATATTTGTCTATCTGTTTCATTGGGAATTAACATGGCGATAGTCTATAAATATTTTTCTATCTCTTTCATTGGGAATTAACATGGCGATAGTCTATAATATTTTTCTATCTGTTCCATTGGGAATTAACATGGCGATAGTCTATAATATTTTTCTATCTGTTTCATTGGGAATTAACATGGCGATAGTCTATAATATTTTTCTATCTGTTTCATTGGGAATTAACATGGCGATAGTCAGTATAATATTTTTCTATCTGTTTCATTGGGAATTAACATGGCGATAGTCTATAATATTTTTCTATCTGTTTCATTGGGAATTAACATGGCGATAGTCTATAATATTTGTCTATCTGTTTCATTGGGAATTAACATGGCGATAGTCTATAATATTTGTCTATCTGTTTCATTGGGAATTAACATGGCGATAGTCTATAATATTTTTATATCTGTATATCTGTTCCATTGGGAATTAACATGGCGATAGTCTATAATATTTGTCTATCTGTTTCATTGGGAATTAACATGGCGATAGTCTATAATATTTTTCTATCTCTTTCATTGGGAATTAACATGGCGATAGTCTATAATATTTGTCTATCTGTTTCATTGGGAATTAACATGGCGATAGTCTATAATATTTGTCTATCTGTTTCATTGGGAATTAACATGGCGATAGTCTATAATATTTTTCTATCTGTTCCATTGGGAATTAACATGGCGATAGTCTATAATATTTTTCTATCTGTTTCATTGGGAATTAACATGGCGATAGTCAGTATAATATTTTTCTATCTGTTTCATTGGGAATTAACATGGCGATAGTCTATAATATTTTTATATCTGTTTCATTGGGAATTAACATGGCGATAGTCTATAATATTTTTCTATCTGTTTCATTGGGAATTAACATGGCGATAGTCTATAATATTTTTCTATCTCTTTCATTGGGAATTAACATGGCGATAGTCTATAATATTTTTCTATCTGTTCCATTGGGAATTAACATGGCGATAGTCTATAATATTTGTCTATCTGTTTCATTGGGAATTAACATGGCGATAGTCTATAATATTTTTCTATCTGTTTCATTGGGAATTAACATGGCGATAGTCTATAATATTTTTCTATCTGTTCCATTGGGAATTAACATGGCGATAGTCTATAATATTTGTCTATCTGTTTCATTGGGAATTAACATGGCGATAGTCTATAATATTTTTCTATCTGTTTCATTGGGAATTAACATGGCGATAGTCAGTATAATATTTTTCTATCTGTTTCATTGGGAATTAACATGGCGATAGTCTATAATATTTTTATATCTGTTTCATTGGGAATTAACATGGCGATAGTCTATAATATTTTTATATCTGTTCCATTGGGAATTAACATGGCGATAGTCTATAATATTTGTCTATCTGTTTCATTGGGAATTAACATGGCGATAGTCTATAATATTTTTCTATCTCTTTCATTGGGAATTAACATGGCGATAGTCTATAATATTTGTCTATCTGTTTCATTGGGAATTAACATGGCGATAGTCTATAATATTTGTCTATCTGTTTCATTGGGAATTAACATGGCGATAGTCTATAATATTTGTCTATCTGTTTCATTGGGAATTAACATGGCGATAGTCTATAATATTTTTCTATCTGTTCCATTGGGAATTAACATGGCGATAGTCTATAATATTTTTCTATCTGTTTCATTGGGAATTAACATGGCGATAGTCAGTATAATATTTTTCTATCTGTTTCATTGGGAATTAACATGGCGATAGTCTATAATATTTTTATATCTGTTTCATTGGGAATTAACATGGCGATAGTCTATAATATTTTTCTATCTGTTTCATTGGGAATTAACATGGCGATAGTCTATAATATTTTTCTATCTCTTTCATTGGGAATTAACATGGCGATAGTCTATAATATTTTTCTATCTGTTCCATTGGGAATTAACATGGCGATAGTCTATAATATTTTTCTATCTGTTTCATTGGGAATTAACATGGCGATAGTCAGTATAATATTTTTATATCTGTTTCATTGGGAATTAACATGGCGATAGTCTATAATATTTTTTTCTATCTGTTTCATTGGGAATTAACATGGCGATAGTCTATAATATTTTTCTATCTGTTTCATTGGGAATTAACATGGCGATAGTCAGTATAATATTTTTCTATCTGTTTCATTGGGAATTAACATGGCGATAGTCAGTATAATATTTTTCTATCTGTTTCATTGGGAATTAACATGGCGATAGTCTATAATATTTTTATATCTGTTTCATTGGGAATTAACATGGCGATAGTCTATAATATTTTTCTATCTGTTTCATTGGGAATTAACATGGCGATAGTCTATAATATTTTTCTATCTCTTTCATTGGGAATTAACATGGCGATAGTCTATAATATTTTTCTATCTGTTCCATTGGGAATTAACATGGCGATAGTCTATAATATTTTCTATCTGTTCCATTGGGAATTAACATGGCGATAGTCTATAATATTTGTCTATCTGTTTCATTGGGAATTAACATGGCGATAGTCTATATAATATTTTTCTATCTGTTTCATTGGGAATTAACATGGCGATAGTCAGTATAATATTTTTATATCTGTTTCATTGGGAATTAACATGGCGATAGTCTATAATATTTTTATATCTGTTTCATTGGGAATTAACATGGCGATAGTCTATAATATTTTTCTATCTGTTTCATTGGGAATTAACATGGCGATAGTCAGTATAATATTTTTATATCTGTTTCATTGGGAATTAACATGGCGATAGTCTATAATATTTTTCTATCTGTTTCATTGGGAATTAACATGGCGATAGTCTATAATAATTTTCTATCTGTTTCATTGGGAATTAACTTGGCGATAGTCTATAATATTTTTCTATCTGTTTCATTGGGAATTAACATGGCGATAGTCTATAATATTTTTCTATCTGTTTCATTGGGAATTAACTTGGCGATAGTCTATAATATTTTTCTATCTGTTTCATTGGGAATTAACATGGCGATAGTCTATAATATTTTTCTATCTGTTTCATTGGGAATTAAAGGGGCTGTGTCATGAGCTGCACATGCGCATTGGTGCCTATTTTTAATGATATTCATGACACGTTAACTTAGTAATTATTCTCATCTCAACTGAAAGTAGTCAAGCGAATCAAATAAACTATCGCTACATATCCCATTGCCAGAGCATTCTTTGGCCTTGTTCCATGCTGAATAGATATCTCCCTTGACATATATCCTAGCCCGACTTTGCTGCCTTGGTTCGTGGTCTCCGATCCAACGATCGTCTTTGTTATCGAATCGTTTCTTGCAACCCGAATTTTGCCTTCGGCGGCCGCCGTGAAACTGAGATCGTTTGCCTTTGGACTTCGCACCAGAAGACATTTGAACATTAAAAGGGATCGAACATTAACTCCAAACGGATAAAATATGCATATACAACTGGAGAATATACAAACTACGATCTGTCGTTACGACTCAAATCCAAGATGGCACTCGATAACTTGAAGTTAACACTAGTACCCAGTCCACTTGTTAACCATGACACAGCCCCTTTAACATGGCGATAGTCTATAATATTTGTCTATCTGTTTCATTGGGAATTAACATGGCGATAGTCTATAATATTTGTCTATCTGTTTCATTGGGAATTAACATGGCGATAGTCTATAATATTTGTCTATCTGTTTCATTGGGAATTAACATGGCGATAGTCTATAATATTTTTCTATCTGTTCCATTGGGAATTAACATGGCGATAGTCTATAATATTTTTCTATCTGTTTCATTGGGAATTAACATGGCGATAGTCTATAATATTTTTCTATCTGTTTCATTGGGAATTAACATGGCGATAGTCTATATATTTTTTGTCTATCTGTTTCATTGGGAATTAACATGGCGATAGTCTATAATATTTGTCTATCTGTTTCATTGGGAATTAACATGGCGATAGTCTATAATATTTTTCTATCTGTTCCATTGGGAATTAACATGGCGATAGTCTATAATATTTTTCTATCTGTTTCATTGGGAATTAACATGGCGATAGTCTATAATATTTTTCTATCTGTTTCATTGGGAATTGACATGGCGATAGTCTATAATATTTTTCTATCTGTTTCATTGGGAATTAACATGGCGATAGTCTATAATATTTTTCTATCTGTTTCATTGGGAATTAACATGGCGATAGTCTATAATATTTTTCTATCTGTTTCATTGGGAATTAACATGGCGATAGTCTATAATATTTTTCTATCTCTTTCATTGGGAATTAACATGGCGATAGTCTATAATGTTTGTCTATCTGTTCCATTGGGAATTAACATGGCGATAGTCTATAATATTTTTCTATCTGTTTCATTGGGAATTAACATGGCGATAGTCAGTATAATATTTTTCTATCTATTTCATTGGGAATTAACATGGCGATAGTCTATAATAATTTTCTATCTGTTCCATTGGGAATTAACATGGCGATAGTCTATAATATTTTTCTATCTGTTTCATTGGGAATTAACATGGCGATAGTCAGTATAATATTTTTCTATCTATTTCATTGGGAATTAACATGGCGATAGTCTATAATAATTTTCTATCTGTTCCATTGGGAATTAACATGGCGATAGTCTATAATATTTGTCTATCTGTTTCATTGGGAATTAACATGGCGATAGTCTATAATATTTTTCTATCTGTTTCATTGGGAATTAACATGGCGATAGTCTATAATATTTTTCTATCTGTTTCATTGGGAATTAACATGGCGATAGTCTATAATATTTGTCTATCTGTTTCATTGGGAATTAACATGGCGATAGTCTATAATATTTTTCTATCTCTTTCATTGGGAATTAACATGGCGATAGTCTATAATATTTTTCTATCTGTTCCATTGGGAATTAACATGGCGATAGTCTATAATATTTTTCTATCTGTTTCATTGGGAATTAACATGGCGATAGTCTATAATATTTTTCTATCTGTTTCATTGGGAATTAACATGGCGATAGTCAGTATAATATTTTTCTATCTGTTTCATTGGGAATTAACATGGCGATAGTCTATAATATTTTTCTATCTGTTTCATTGGGAATTAACATGGCGATAGTCTATAATATTTGTCTATCTGTTTCATTGGGAATTAACATGGCGATAGTCTATAATATTTGTCTATCTGTTTCATTGGGAATTAACATGGCGATAGTCTATAATATTTTTATATCTGTTCCATTGGGAATTAACATGGCGATAGTCTATAATATTTGTCTATCTGTTTCATTGGGAATTAACATGGCGATAGTCTATAATATTTTTCTATCTCTTTCATTGGGAATTAACATGGCGATAGTCTATAATATTTGTCTATCTGTTTCATTGGGAATTAACATGGCGATAGTCTATAATATTTGTCTATCTGTTTCATTGGGAATTAACATGGCGATAGTCTATAATATTTTTCTATCTGTTCCATTGGGAATTAACATGGCGATAGTCTATAATATTTTTCTATCTGTTTCATTGGGAATTAACATGGCGATAGTCAGTATAATATTTTTCTATCTGTTTCATTGGGAATTAACATGGCGATAGTCTATAATATTTTTATATCTGTTTCATTGGGAATTAACATGGCGATAGTCTATAATATTTTTCTATCTGTTTCATTGGGAATTAACATGGCGATAGTCTATAATATTTTTCTATCTCTTTCATTGGGAATTAACATGGCGATAGTCTATAATATTTTTCTATCTGTTCCATTGGGAATTAACATGGCGATAGTCTATAATATTTGTCTATCTGTTTCATTGGGAATTAACATGGCGATAGTCTATAATATTTTTCTATCTGTTTCATTGGGAATTAACATGGCGATAGTCTATAATATTTTTCTATCTGTTCCATTGGGAATTAACATGGCGATAGTCTATAATATTTGTCTATCTGTTTCATTGGGAATTAACATGGCGATAGTCTATAATATTTTTCTATCTGTTTCATTGGGAATTAACATGGCGATAGTCAGTATAATATTTTTCTATCTGTTTCATTGGGAATTAACATGGCGATAGTCTATAATATTTTTATATCTGTTTCATTGGGAATTAACATGGCGATAGTCTATAATATTTTTATATCTGTTCCATTGGGAATTAACATGGCGATAGTCTATAATATTTGTCTATCTGTTTCATTGGGAATTAACATGGCGATAGTCTATAATATTTTTCTATCTCTTTCATTGGGAATTAACATGGCGATAGTCTATAATATTTGTCTATCTGTTTCATTGGGAATTAACATGGCGATAGTCTATAATATTTGTCTATCTGTTTCATTGGGAATTAACATGGCGATAGTCTATAATATTTGTCTATCTGTTTCATTGGGAATTAACATGGCGATAGTCTATAATATTTTTCTATCTGTTCCATTGGGAATTAACATGGCGATAGTCTATAATATTTTTCTATCTGTTTCATTGGGAATTAACATGGCGATAGTCAGTATAATATTTTTCTATCTGTTTCATTGGGAATTAACATGGCGATAGTCTATAATATTTTTATATCTGTTTCATTGGGAATTAACATGGCGATAGTCTATAATATTTTTCTATCTGTTTCATTGGGAATTAACATGGCGATAGTCTATAATATTTTTCTATCTCTTTCATTGGGAATTAACATGGCGATAGTCTATAATATTTTTCTATCTGTTCCATTGGGAATTAACATGGCGATAGTCTATAATATTTTTCTATCTGTTTCATTGGGAATTAACATGGCGATAGTCAGTATAATATTTTTATATCTGTTTCATTGGGAATTAACATGGCGATAGTCTATAATATTTTTCTATCTGTTTCATTGGGAATTAACATGGCGATAGTCTATAATATTTTTCTATATGTTTCATTGGGAATTAACATGGCGATAGTCAGTATAATATTTTTCTATCTGTTTCATTGGGAATTAACATGGCGATAGTCAGTATAATATTTTTCTATCTGTTTCATTGGGAATTAACATGGCGATAGTCTATAATATTTTTATATCTGTTTCATTGGGAATTAACATGGCGATAGTCTATAATATTTTTCTATCTGTTTCATTGGGAATTAACATGGCGATAGTCTATAATATTTTTCTATCTCTTTCATTGGGAATTAACATGGCGATAGTCTATAATATTTTTCTATCTGTTCCATTGGGAATTAACATGGCGATAGTCTATAATATTTTCTATCTGTTCCATTGGGAATTAACATGGCGATAGTCTATAATATTTGTCTATCTGTTTCATTGGGAATTAACATGGCGATAGTCTATAATATTTTTCTATCTGTTTCATTGGGAATTAACATGGCGATAGTCAGTATAATATTTTTATATCTGTTTCATTGGGAATTAACATGGCGATAGTCTATATATATTTTTATATCTGTTTCATTGGGAATTAACATGGCGATAGTCTATAATATTTTTCTATCTGTTTCATTGGGAATTAACATGGCGATAGTCAGTATAATATTTTTATATCTGTTTCATTGGGAATTAACATGGCGATAGTCTATAATATTTTTCTATCTGTTTCATTGGGAATTAACATGGCGATAGTCTATAATAATTTTCTATCTGTTTCATTGGGAATTAACTTGGCGATAGTCTATAATATTTTTCTATCTGTTTCATTGGGAATTAACATGGCGATAGTCTATAATATTTTTCTATCTGTTTCATTGGGAATTAACTTGGCGATAGTCTATAATATTTTTCTATCTGTTTCATTGGGAATTAACATGGCGATAGTCTATAATATTTTTCTATCTGTTTCATTGGGAATTAAAGGGGCTGTGTCATGAGCTGCACATGCGCATTGGTGCCTATTTTTAATGATATTCATGACACGTTAACTTAGTAATTATTCTCATCTCAACTGAAAGTAGTCAAGCGAATCAAATAAACTATCGCTACATATCCCATTGCCAGAGCATTCTTTGGCCTTGTTCCATGCTGAATAGATATCTCCCTTGACATATATCCTAGCCCGACTTTGCTGCCTTGGTTCGTGGTCTCCGATCCAACGATCGTCTTTGTTATCGAATCGTTTCTTGCAACCCGAATTTTGCCTTCGGCGGCCGCCGTGAAACTGAGATCGTTTGCCTTTGGACTTCGCACCAGAAGACATTTGAACATTAAAAGGGATCGAACATTAACTCCAAACGGATAAAATATGCATATACAACTGGAGAATATACAAACTACGATCTGTCGTTACGACTCAAATCCAAGATGGCACTCGATAACTTGAAGTTAACACTAGTACCCAGTCCACTTGTTAACCATGACACAGCCCCTTTAACATGGCGATAGTCTATAATATTTGTCTATCTGTTTCATTGGGAATTAACATGGCGATAGTCTATAATATTTGTCTATCTGTTTCATTGGGAATTAACATGGCGATAGTCTATAATATTTGTCTATCTGTTTCATTGGGAATTAACATGGCGATAGTCTATAATATTTTTCTATCTGTTCCATTGGGAATTAACATGGCGATAGTCTATAATATTTTTCTATCTGTTTCATTGGGAATTAACATGGCGATAGTCTATAATATTTTTCTATCTGTTTCATTGGGAATTAACATGGCGATAGTCTATAATATTTGTCTATCTGTTTCATTGGGAATTAACATGGCGATAGTCTATAATATTTGTCTGGCGATAACATGGCGATAGTCTATAATATTTGTCTATCTGTTTCATTGGGAATTAACATGGCGATAGTCTATAATATTTTTCTATCTGTTTCATTGGGAATTAACATGGCGATAGTCTATAATATTTTTCTATCTGTTTCATTGGGAATTAACATGGCGATAGTCTATAATATTTTTCTATCTGTTTCATTGGGAATTGACATGGCGATAGTCTATAATATTTTTCTATCTGTTTCATTGGGAATTAACATGGCGATAGTCTATAATATTTTTCTATCTGTTTCATTGGGAATTAACATGGCGATAGTCTATAATATTTTTCTATCTGTTTCATTGGGAATTACACATGGCGATAGTCTATATAATTTTTCTATCTCTTTCATTGGGAATTAACATGGCGATAGTCTATAATGTTTTTGTCTATCTGTTCCATGGGAATTAACATGGCGATAGTCTATAATATTTTTCTATCTGTTTCATTGGGAATTAACATGGCGATAGTCAGTATAATATTTTTCTATCTATTTCATTGGGAATTAACATGGCGATAGTCTATAATAATTTTCTATCTGTTCCATTGGGAATTAACATGGCGATAGTCTATAATATTTTTCTATCTGTTTCATTGGGAATTAACATGGCGATAGTCAGTATAATATTTTTCTATCTATTTCATTGGGAATTAACATGGCGATAGTCTATAATAATTTTCTATCTGTTCCATTGGGAATTAACATGGCGATAGTCTATAATATTTGTCTATCTGTTTCATTGGGAATTAACATGGCGATAGTCTATAATATTTTTCTATCTGTTTCATTGGGAATTAACATGGCGATAGTCTATAATATTTTTCTATCTGTTTCATTGGGAATTAACATGGCGATAGTCTATAATATTTGCAACTTTTTTACTAATCTTGCTTTTTTTTGTTTCACTTTTATTTCAACTAAATCTATTTATTTCACCTAGTAAAATACCGTGGTCATTTTAGAGTAGTTTTCGTATGGGTGGGAAGTAGTATGGTATGGTTCGTGCCGTGCGGTGACGGTATTGTGCCATGATCGTGCGGTATCCGAGCATTCTGATTGGTTGAGAAATGATTTCGCGCGCTGTGATTGGTTGAATACAATGTGTTCGATTCCCTACCGTGACCGTAACTCCGTGCCGTAGGTTTCCCACTCATACGAAAACGACTCTATGTGCAGATTTAATGTATTGTAATAAGTTAGTTTAGATGGCGAAGACAGTAATAATTAATAACGTACCTTTATACCCATAAAATTCAACACGCAAAGATGGTAAGTACATAAATCCTAAACTCCAAACCCTCACATGCCTGGCTTTAACTTCATATTTGAACTGTGTTACTGTGATGCCGATAGTGCCATAGTCATCGCAAACAAACACCTATTTTACAAACATAATCCATGTTAGCAGTATTCAGTCGTTTGTTTGCTTGCTTCTTTTCTTTTTTGGTAGCTTTTGTAGTCTGTCTGTCTGTCTGTCTGTCTGTCTGTCTGTCTGTCTGTCTGTCTGTCTGTCTGTCTGTCTGTCTGTCTGTCTGTCTGTCTGTCTGTCTTCCGTGTAAAGAAGTTTTTTATATACTTATGGAATTGTCGTTTTTAAATAAAGGTGCTATCTATCTATCTATCTATCTATCTGTCTGTCTGTCTGTCTGTCTGTCTGTCTGTCTGTCTGTCTGTCTGTCTGTCTGTCTGTCTGTCTGTCTGTCTGTCTGTCTGTCTGTCTGTCTGTCTGTCTGTCTGTCTGTCTGTCTGTCTGTCTGTCTGTTCGTTTGCAAGTTTGTTTGCTTGCCAGTTTGCTTTTCAATGACATGCTGTACCTTCTTTTTGCCATCTTCCATAAAGTCAAACCATTCTCCACCATTGACACTAAAACTCACAGAGTATTTTGTCACAGCACTTTGCCCATAGTTGATGCCCTGTATAGCCATCCCAGTGAGTTTATACGGGATGTATCCAAGATCAATAGCAACAAATTTGTTCCCGTATACATCTAAGAAACTGCTTGCTATCTTTTTCGGCAAGTACGGCATGTTTAGTCTGAAGTGAGTGTTAGTGTATTTGTTGGTTCTGATGCCTTCGTTAGGGATCAAGTAGTTTTCCATTCCCACAGGATTGAAGTTTTCTGAAACAAGGTTCACCACCAGTTAGTTATTGACAACAACTGTTGTTCCTATTAATATCATGCTTGCAAAAGCACATAAGTAAAAATCGGATATTATTTTCCAGCAACCAAACTTCAATACAAATATAGACAAGAAGGCTGTTGATTATACGCCAATTATACTTGAGACTACCTGACGAGTAGAGTTTGGTAATCCAGTAAATAAAAGTACCAGCAGGAGTAAAGAGGTAACTTCCTCTCCTCTCCTCTCCTCTCCTCTCCTCTCCTCTCCTCTCCTCTCCTCTCCTCTCCTCTCCTCTCCTCTCCTCTCCTCTCCTCTCCTCTCCTCTCCTCTCCTCTCCTCTCCTCTCCTCTCCTCTCCTCTCCTCTCGGTCTATATTTCATAGTCTACCTTTGCATCCATAAAGTTCTACTCGCATGCAGATCCCTTGATTCCATTGTACTGGATGAATGCGTATAATCTGGGCTTTGATTGGGTTGAGGAGATTATTGATAGCCACGTTGAGAAAGTCTTGATTTCCAGTTAAAATCTAGCATCAGAAATAACAATACACAAACTACTACAACCACTGAAAGACTTTCAATGAACATAGTAGTACGTAATACTCCAGTTTCGATTTGTTTAGACACCGCTGTACTCCTTGACAAAAGACGCATTTGCTCAGGCTTAGCCTCAATCTGAGTGTAAATTATTGTTAGATACCGCTGTACTCCTTGACAAAAGACGCATTTGCTCAGGCATAGCCTCAATCTGAGTGTAAATTATTGTTAGATACCGCTGTACTCCTTGACAAAAGACGCATTTGCTCAGGCTTAGCCTCAATCTGAGTGTAAATTATTGTTAGATACCGCTGTACTCCTTGACAAAAGACGCATTTGCTCAGGCTTAGCCTCAATCTGAGTGTAAATTATTGTTAGATACCGCTGTACTCCTTGACAAAAGACGCATTTGCTCAGGCTTAGCCTCAATCTGAGTGTAAATTATTGTTATAGATACCGCTGTACTCCTTGACAAAAGACGCATTTGCTCAGGCTTAGCCTCAATCTGAGTGTAAATTATTGTTATAGATACCGCTGTACTCCTTGACAAAAGACGCATTTGCTCAGGCTTAGCCTCAATCTGAGTGTAAATTATTGTTATAGATACCGCTGTACTCCTTGACAAAAGACGCATTTGCTCAGGCTTAGCCTCAATCTGAGTGTAAATTATGCACAAATACCGACGAGATCGCGAGAAAGGGTTGGCATTCAACAATAGAAACCATTTCTAATTGCACCTGTTATTCTCTGGATTGAGGCTAAGCCTGAGCAAACGTGTCTTTTGTCAAGGAGTACAGCGGTGCGTAAACAACTCCAAACTGGAGTAATAATAATAATAATAATATATAATCTTTAAGGAGGAAGCGCCCATCACATAACGTGGTTTTCAGGGAGGTCCTCAAAGTATTATAATACCTCCGAACCCCATTCAAATTATTGTTCACCACAGGCAACCCAACTATTGGTAAAATAAATATAAATAATGCGCACGTGTTTTGGTGGGTTACCTGTGGTTTCCACGCATGAATTGAACACAAGCATCACGTTCACACCGATTTGTGCAGATGGAGTTGTAATACGTATTCCATATATGGTAAAAGCGTGCAATCGAATAGCGGCCCCCAACAAGCGAATAGCGGCCCCAATTTGGCTATTATTTGCAATGCAAAATATTTTCAAAAGCTAGAAAAAATGCAGAGCTTGGCAGCGTAATCCCAGGCCTCGTGGTCAAGTGCGTTAAAGCGGAGGGTTAGGATAAGGGTTAGGGATGGGGCAGGCTATAAAGTGATTAATTTGATGATTCGAGTATCAGATTTGATATACAGTTTTACAAGGTTAAGAAGTTTTAATAATTGGATGAAAAAAAATTAGGAAATAAAAAAATGGGTCGCCATTCGCTTGTTAAGTGCTTCTATTCGCTTGTTAGGGGCCGCTATATACGCTCATACCATATATGGAATACGTATTACAACCCCGGCTCGATCTGTGGCAAACACATTGGAAGACTGGGTACGAGTGTTATAACCATTAAGATAGCAGTTCTTAAATTTTGACTGAATATTATCTCTAATTTAAAAACTGTCTAGCCTATCCAATGTGCTGGAGAAAGATCGTTGAATCCATTCAAGTGATATTTCCACTGGTCTTTCATCGAGGGAAAACACCTCGAAAAACGTGTAACTAATTCAGCCAATCAAAACACTCGAACCCAGTCTTCCAACATTTGCCACAAACCGGTTCACAGGCGATTCCGTGCGTAAGAACACAGGGAACCCAATACAGTATTTTTTCCGCACGCTCTTCCACAGGGAACCCAGAAGAGGTTGGACTTCCTATGTTGAAATAAGCAGAAACATGGGCGTTTTGTTTTAGCGCAAATATTGGTTTCATGCCATGTTGTACTTGATGGTTATATTTATGCTTACTTTACTGTGTAAACCGAACCAGCCCTCGATAACACCGCCGTCAAACGTCTGCGCATGCGCGAGCTTTCTTCTGCATCAACACTAAGGTGCAGTAATACGGGCAACTTGTCGCGCAACATTGTTGCGTTGCAAGTTGAATAGCAATGTTTCTCGTATTACCATCGTTCGCGCAACTTGTCGCGCAACACATTTTCGTTTTGCAGGTTGCAAAACTTTGTTGCGCTAAGTAGAAGCTCTTTCTACTTAATGCAACAAAGTTTTGCAGCGTGCAACACCGAAGATTTAATTGGCTACGCGACAAGTTGCGCGAACGATAGTGATACGAGAAACATTGCTCTGCAACTTGCAACGCAACAATCTGAACAATGTTGCGCGACAAGTTGAACGATTTTGTTGCCCGTATTACCGCACCTTAAGAATGTATAAACAGTCGACCATTTTGGCTCGCCAAACGTAACTACAAACTCCAATAACTTTTTTGATAAATAAAAAAGTACAAAGGTAAACTCGTAGTTTATAGAAAATAAGATAATCTTTAACCTGTAGAATTTTAGAGCTTAACTTTGAAGTAATTTGCTTAACTTTCGGAGTTTTCAGACCCTCGATGGCCCTCGATGGCCCTCGATGGCCCTCGATGGCCCTCGATGCTATAATTGTACACACCTTAGTTACATTGTTTTCTTTATAAGATTGAAATGTAAAACCATCAACACTGTACTCGATGGAATACTGTGTGACCCAGGCTTCCCCCGCCAAGCAGTCAGGAAGCGGAAACCTGCCTTGAGTAGCGATGCGGGTGATTCGATGAAGACGATTAAGCCTAATTTCAAGATACTGTTTTACGTCAGAGATCTTTGAGCACCAGGCACCCTCGCCGTGGGTGTTGTGAAGTCGTGCTTGCGAAGGATTATGGTCTATGGTAATCCAGCTTGTTGCTGTTATGTGTTCATTGGGGATTCGATGGTTCGCCATACCTAGTGGCTCTCTGCAGGCTGGTAAATAAGAAAACATATTAATCTATAAGATTATACAGACGAACAGCAAAATATACTTATAATATGCCTGATTGCAACTACAAGATTTTCAAGTTAAGCAAAATATTTGTTTATTTATTGCTTGCTTGCTTGCTTGCTTGCTTGCTTGCTTGCTTGCTTGCTTGCTTGCTTGTTTGTTTGTTTATTTGTTTATTTATTTATTTACAACGACGTGCGCAGAACTGTGTGCGCGTTGACATTAGTGTCCACCGTCTTTAATTCATTCTCAATAAACTTACCGTGGCTGCCGTACACCTCAATGCGCATGCACGGCGCTGTATTCCACTCCACAGGGTGGATTTCAAGAAATCGAGCGGCCATTCTTGGATCGACATCAAATTTTGTGATATTCAGATTTTCAGAGTTACCTACGAAATCCTACAATCAATTAATCAATCAATCAGTCAATAACAACGTACAACAACAACAATTAACAACAAGTTTATTCTACTCGTCAGAAATAGATTACAAATTGAGAAATATATATAACAAAAAACAACATTTATAATACTAAATTAAACTGCAGGCAGGCAGGCAGGCAGGCAGGCAGGATATCAATCAATCAATGAGCCTCTGGCTCAGGAGATTGAGTAACCACTCCTTACGTACGTTATCGACTTTTTAAAAAAATTATTATTATTATTATTATTATTATTATTATTATTATTTAGGTCTTATTAACCGAGCGGGAGGTCTGTACAGGAAAATCTTGACCGAGGTCGTGAAAGTACAGACCGAGCGCAGCGAGGTCTGTACCACGACCGAGGTCAAGATTTTCCTGTACAGACCGACCAAGCTCGGTTAATAAGAGTTTTATTATATGACCATTTTAATAAACTAAAAATTAACTCATTTTATTTGCATCCCTTACACTAGAATGGCTTCCCAGTATTTTTACTACATAACTTGTTTGAAAACCGGTTTGACAAGAAAGTGTGTGAAGTGAGGTATTTCTAGCTCGATGATGAATAACTAAAACAACTCTTAAAATCGAACATTTCCTTGACTTTGGTGTTGAAAACATTGCGATACACCGAGGAACTATGGATTTTTGATAAATAGGAACAAGAATGGTGAAGAAAATGGCAAGAAAGTTGAGGATTCTGTTGTGTTTTTGAATAAAATTGTAGTTGAAGCAGTGCGCGCGCTACTGTCGCTATCATCACGTCGTCATCGAGCGCGCGCTGGGTTTGTTTTCTTCAGAATTTTGGTGTTTTTCAGTGAAATACTCCTAATGTTTTGCTTAATGTTTTCATATATATTATTAGGAGTGAAATTTGAGCTCTTTAAAAACCCACGAGTTCACATTTCTTCCAAATTGCACTCGAAACCATATGATAGAAACAATGTTTACAGATTTTAAGATGCATGTGCGGACCGGTTATTACGGGAGAATCTAGACCGGTCCGAGAAAGAATCTAACCAATCAAATTGCTTGATTTGCTAGATACCAGGCTTCGAGATACTCGGTCATTTAATAATATTATATATTATTATTATTATTATTATTATCATCAATCGACTACTCAAATATACAGTCATTTGCAAAAATTATGGCCGCTACGAAATATCAATATATCAATATATCGGGTGCATGATGGGTAATTAAATAATAGCAAATTCCCCTTAAAGCGGGTTAACGCCAGCAAAGTTGGTATAAATATTTAGTATAATGTTTATTTTAGTTATGCGTTTGTTGTTTGTAAATTTTGCTTCATTTAATAAGTTAGGAAACTCAAAATAGTATTATTTAATTACCCATAATGCACCCGATATATTGATATATCGTGGCGGCCAGAATTTTTGCAAATGACTGTATAATAATACATATTATTATATATAATAAAAGCCGTGTTTATACTTGAGCACTTCCCCAAGGTACAAATCAGAAAACTAAGGTTATCCGCTTAGCAAACAATAGTTTTCTAATTTCTATCAAGGTTCGGTAACTCGGTGACTTCAGTGAACCATCCAGTGTAAAAACACGGCCTTAATCGTTCCATCGTAATCAATTATATCAATCAACCACAGCGCCAAACAAACAGTTACCTTTGTATCATGATAACCTTTATATGTTATATAATACAACCCATCGACGCTGTATCTCAACGAGAATTTCTTAATCCATTTCTTTTCAGTGGGGTGGCCTTGGATGAACATAGTCCTGACCTCCTTGACAGAACCAAAGTCAAGACGGAAAAACTTCCCAGCTTCGCCGCACCAAGTATTGTCAGGGTTCACATCATTCAGAAGTGTCTTTTTAGTCCAAGGTACTAGGCTGGTAGTTGTAGCAGTGAAGGCGCGTACACTTTTTCTATAGCGCGATATTAACTTGCTGGAGCGTCCTGTAAATAATGATATGATATAAATTATATTATTAAAAAAATAATTATATAAAAAAATAAAAAAATAAAAAATAATAATTATATTGATATAAATGCTCTTACGCTTTGCAATTAAGTCTTTTAGTCGGATCGCTATTAAAGGCACAATTGTGCATGAACATCGAGGTACGTTGAACAAAGCAGAAATGGCGATGGAGATGATGATGATGATGATATGACATTTATATAGCGCGTATACGTAAATGTTCTATGCGTTTTACAATTTTGTCGGACCGCTAGGCGCAATTGAGCATGGACATTGAGCAAGGTGATGATATGACATATATATAGCGCGTATCCATAGATGCTCTATGAGTTTTTGAAGTGTTTTTGTCGGACCGCTATTTTAAAGCCGCAAATTTGCAGCCACGTGGCTAACAACTGATCATGAGAGAAGTTAGTAAGTTAGGGTGTATTAGGCTATAGCTCATGTAGGTTCTGAGTTGGCGTTGATGCATTACAATACATGTCACTATTATAATAATTAGTTAGAATTATCTTTTTACACGGCTCAAAGGGAGAGCACTTTGTAATTAATTTTTTAATTTTAGTGATTTTGATTCCGTGTCTAAATAAAGTTCATTCATTCATTCATTCACTCACCCCTATGTCCGTACACTTCGACTTTCATGACTATTGGTAGCACGGATTCCTTGGGCCAAAATCGAATGTGCCGAGTTTGAACTGGATATTTGAGATAATTCTTGGTTGCGATGAATTTGGCATCGGATGCGATTAACATCTGTTATAAAGGAATGCGTTGCCACGTATTGATAATAATTGAAAACGTAGTAGAAGTAGATGATTGGAGAAGAAGGAGAAGATTTGATCAACAACAACGACGACGACAATAAAGAGGAAGAATACCACGCTATTTTGTACGCCAACAATAAAAAAATAACGATGAAGATGGTATTTTCTATAATCAATAACCAACCCGAACACCCGACTCCCGACCAACCGACCACCCACCCAACCAACCAACCAGCCAACCGACCACCCCAATCACTCGATCCAGACTACTCGCCAAACCACCTGACCAACTCGAACACCCGACAACCCGATCACCCGACCACCCGACAACCTGACCAGCCGACAACCTGACCACCCGAACACCCGACAACCTGATCACCCGACAACCTGACCACCCGACAATCTGACCACCCGACCACCCGACAACCTGACTACCCGATAACCTGACCACTCGACCACCCGACAACCTGACTACCCGACAACCTGACCACGACAACCTGACCACCCGACAACCTGTCCACCCGACAACCTGAATACCCGACCACCCGACAACCTGACCACCCGACAACCTGACAACCCGACAACCTGACCATCCGACAACCTGACCACCCGACCACCTGACTACCCGACAACCTGACCACCCGACAACCCGACAACCCGACAACCTGTCCACCCGACAACCTGACCACCCGACCACCCGACAACCTGACTACCCGACAACCTGACACCCGACAACCTGACCACCCGACAACCTGACCACCCGACAACCTGACAACCCGACAACCTGACAACCACCCGACCACCACCTGACCACCTGACTACCCGACCACCCGACAACCCGACAACCCGACAACCCGACAACCTGTCCACCCGACAACCTGACCACCCGACCACCCGACAACCTGACTACCCGACAACCTGACCACCCGACAACCTGACAACCTGAACACCCGACAACCTGACCACCCGACAACCTGACCACCCGACAACCTGACAACCCGACAACCTGACAACCCGACAACCTGACCACCCGACAACCTGACCACCCGACAACCTGACCACCCGACAACCTGACCATCCGACAACCTGACCACCCGACAACCTGACAACCCGACAACCTGACCACCCGACAACCTGACCACCCGACAACCTGACCACCCGACAACCTGACCACCCGACCATCCGACAACCTGACACCACCCGACAACCTGTCCACCCGACAAACTGACCACCCGACAACCTGACCATCCGACAACCTGACAACCCGACAACCTGTCCACCCGACAAACTGACCACCCGACAACCTGACCATCCGACAACCTGAATCCGACAACCTGACCACCCGACCATCCGACAACCTGACCATCCGACTTCCCATATATTGTACTCACGCACTGTTAGTTGTTTTATACCTTTGTTTCCCATACGTCTATATAGTCAAACCAGTCCAACAGGTCGTTGCTAAAGGACAGTGTAAACTTGTAAACCACATTATAATTAGTGTGCCAACCCTGAGTTGCTACGGCGGTAACGAACGCTCTCTCACTTCCAACGTCAATTTGTAGGAACGGATTCTCAGCAGATTTGTGAGGTGTCCAGCCAGCGTACTGGTCAATCTGATTCAGTCTTGCATTTGATGCTTGAAATCGATTGTCAGTGTGGCCAGTTGACTCTAGTATTGCTTCTCTTTTGATGTGGAAAAACTCCATGCCCAACGGAGAATCATATACTAAACAAAACGCATGGGAATAAATGGAAAATGCTGATGACAATCGCACAGACAAACAGACAAACAAACAGACAGCAAGACAGGCAAACAGATTGACAAACAGATAAACAAACAGACAGCAAGAGAGGCAAAAACAGATTGACAAACAAATAAACAAACAGACAGCAAGACAGGCAAACAGACTGACAAACAGATAAACAAACAGACAGCAAGACAGGCAAACAGACTGACAAACAGATAAACAAACAGACAGCAAGACAGGCAAACAGACTGACAAACAGATAAACAAACAGACAGCAAGACAGGCAAACAGACTGACAAACAGATAAACAAACAGACAGCAAGACAGGCAAACAGACTGACAAACAGATAAACAAACAGACAGCAAGACAGGCAAACAGACTGACAAACAGATAAACAAACAGACAGCAAGACAGGCAAACAGACTGACAAACAGATAAACAAACAGACAGCAAGACAGGCAAACAGACTGACAAACAGATAAACAAACAGACAGCAAGACAGGCAAACAGACTGACAAACAGATAAACAAACAGACAGCAAGACAGGCAAACAGACTGACAAACAGATAAACAAACAGACAGCAAGACAGGCAAACAGACTGACAAACAGATAAACAAACAGACAGCAAGACAGGCAAACAGACTGACAAACAGATAAACAAACAGACAGCAAGACAGGCAAACAGACTGACAAACAGATAAACAAACAGACAGCAAGACAGGCAAACAGACTGACAAACAGATAAACAAACAGACAGCAAGACAAGCAAACAGACTGACAAACAAATAAACAAACAGACAGCAAGACAGGCAAACAGACTGACAAACAGATAAACAAACAGACAGCAAGACAGGCAAACAGACTGACAAACAGATAAACAAACAGACAGCAAGACAGGCAAACAGACTGACAAACAGATAAACAAACAGACAGCAAGACAAGCAAACAGACTGACAAACAGATAAACAAACAGACAGCAAGACAGGCAAACAGACTGACAAACAGATAAACAAACAGACAGCAAGACAAGCAAACAGACTGACAAACAGATAAACAAACAGACAGCAAGACAGGCAAACAGACTGACAAACAGATAAACAAACAGACAGCAAGACAGGCAAACAGACTGACAAACAGATAAACAAACAGACAGCAAGACAGGCAAACAGACTGACAAAACAGATAAACAAACAGACAGCAAGACAGGCAAACAGACTGACAAACAGATAAACAAACAGACAGCAAGACAGGCAAACAGACTGACAAACAGATAAACAAACAGACAGCAAGACAGGCAAACAGACTGACAAACAGATAAACAAACAGACAGCAAGACAAGCAAACAGACTGACAAACAGATAAACAAACAGACAGCAGACAGCAAACAGCAAACAAACAGACAAACAGACAGACAAGACAGGCAAACAGACTGACAAACAGATAAACAAACAGACAGCAAGACAGGCAAACAGACTGACAAACAGATAAACAAACAGACAGCAAGACAGGCAAAAACAGACTGACAAACAGATAAACAAACAGACAGCAAGAGAGGCAAACAGACTGACAAACAGATAAACAAACAGACAGCAAGATAAGCAAACAGACTGACAAACAAATAAACAAACAGACAGCAAGACAAGCAAACAGACTGACAAACAGATAAACAAACAGACAGCAAGACAGGCAAACAGACAGACAAACAGATAAACAAACAGACAACAAGACAGGCAAACAGACTGACAAACAGATAAACAAACAGACAGCAAGACAGGCAAACAGACTGACAAACAGATAAACAAATAGACAGCAAGATAAGCAAACAGACTGACAAACAAATAAACAAACAGACAGCAAGACAGGCAAACAGACTGACAAACAGATAAACAAACAGACAGCAAGATAAGCAAACAGACTGACAAACAAATAAACAAACAGACAGCAAGACAGGCAAACAGACTGACAAACAGATAAACAAACAGACAGCAAGACAGGCAAACAGACTGACAAACAGATAAACAAACAGACAGCAAGACAGGCAAACAGACTGACAAACAAATAAACAAACAGACAGCAAGACAGGCAAACAGACTGACAAACAGATAAACAAACAGACAGCAAGACAGGCAAACAGACTGACAAACAGATAAACAAACAGACAGCAAGACAGGCAAACAGACTGACAAACAGATAAACAAACAGACAGCAAGACAGGCAAACAGACTGACAAACAGATAAACAAACAGAGAGCAAGACAGGCAAACAGACTGACAAACAAATAAACAAACAGACAGCAAGACAGGCAAACAGACTGACAAACAGATAAACAAACAGACAGCAAGACAGGCAAACAGACTGACAAACAGATAAACAAACAGAGAGCAAGACAGGCAAACAGACTGACAAACAGATAAACAAACAGACAGCAAGACAGGCAAACAGACTGACAAACAGATAAACAAACAGAGAGCAAGACAGGCAAACAGACTGACAAACAAATAAACAAACAGACAGCAAGACAGGCAAACAGACTGACAAACAGATAAAAAAAACAGACAGCAAGACAGGCAAACAGATAAACAAACAGATAAACAAACAGACAACAAGACAGGCAAACAGACTGACAAACAGATAAACAAACAGACAGCAAGACAGCAAGACAGGCAAACAGATAAACAAATAGACAGCAAGACAGGCAAACAGACTGACAAACAGATAAACAAACAGACAGCAAGACAAGCAAACAGACTGACAAACAGATAAACAAACAGACAGCAAGACAGGCAAACAGACTGACAAACAGATAAACAAACAGACAGCAAGACAGGCAAACAGATAAACAAACAAATAAACAAACAGACAGCAAGACAGGCAAACAGACTGACAAACAGATAAACAAACAGACAGCAAGACAAGCAAACAGACTGACAAACAGATAAACAAACAGACAGCAAGACAGGCAAACAGACTGACAAACAGATAAACAAACAGACAGCAAGAGAGGCAAACAGACTGACAAACAGATAAACAAACAGACAGCAAGACAGGCAAACAGACTGACAAACAGATAAACAAACAGACAGCAAGACAGGCAAACAGACTGACAAACAGATAAACAAACAGACAGCAAGACAGGCAAACAGACTGACAAACAGATAAACAAACAGACAGCAAGACAGGCAAACAGACTGACAAACAGATAAACAAACAGACAGCAAGACAAGCAAACAGACTGACAAACAGATAAACAAACAGACAGCAAGACAGGCAAACAGATAAACAAACAGACAGCAAGACAGGCAAACAGACTGACAAACAGATAAACAAACAGACAGCAAGACAGGCAAACAGACTGACAAACAGATAAACAAACAGACAGCAAGACAGGAAAACAGACTGACAAACAGATAAACAAACAGACAGCAAGAGAGGCAAACAGACTGACAAACAGATAAACAAACAGACAGCAAGATAAGCAAACAGACTGACAAACAAATAAACAAACAGACAGCAAGACAAGCAAACAGACTGACAAACAGATAAACAAACAGACAGCAAGACAGGCAAACAGACAGACAAACAGATAAACAAACAGACAACAAGACAGGCAAACAGACTGACAAACAGATAAACAAACAGACAGCAAGACAGGCAAACAGACTGACAAACAGATAAACAAATAGACAGCAAGATAAGCAAACAGACTGACAAACAAATAAACAAACAGACAGCAAGACAGGCAAACAGACTGACAAACAGATAAACAAACAGACAGCAAGACAGGCAAACAGACTGACAAACAAATAAACAAACAGACAGCAAGACAGGCAAACAGAGATAAACAAACAGACAGCAAGACAGGCAAACAGACTGACAAACAGATAAACAAACAGACAGCAAGACAGGCAAACAGACTGACAAACAGATAAACAAACAGACAGCAAGACAGGCAAACAGGCAAACAGACTGACAAACAGATAAACAAACAGACAGCAAGACAGGCAAACAGACTGACAAACAGATAAACAAACAGACAGCAAGACAGGCAAACAGACTGACAAACAGATAAACAAACACAGACAGCAAGACAGGCAAACAGATAAACAAACAGATAAACAAACAGAGAGCAAGACAGGCAAACAGACATGCAGACTGACAGATAGATAAACACACAACAGCCATGGAACAAACAGAAGTTGCGATCTACGACTGTCGTATATTACCTTTGCATCCATAAACCTCCACACGCAGACAGGTCCAGGTTTCCCATGTCGTTGGAATGAATCTTACGTGACGCGTGACCATTTCTTTAGTGAGATTATGTTTGATAACATCACGTGATGCCGAGTTCCCGGTAAATACCTACAGGAGAATAGAAACAAATAAAGAATTATACCAATTCAATTCAATTCCATCCATCCACATATCCATTCATCCATCCATCCACATATCCATCCACATATCCTTTATTCATTTATTTTAATTAATTAATTTATTTATTTATTTAATTAATTCGTCACAAGATTCATGACAGGAAAGCTCACAGAACTGAACGTTCCAATTGAGATAACCTCCCCTACTCGATTATAAAAGTCGATTATAAAAGTTTTGGCATGGAAATGCAAAATCAAAACATTGGTGCAATGCATCATGGGATCGAACACCGGGTAATTTAAAGTAATTGATATTGATCCATTCATCTATGCATAATCAATCAAAGCTGATATCGAAGATACAGTCCAATGACTGCAGGTTTTGATCCAGTTTTTGTTCTGACCCGATAGCCATTCATCTATGCACTAATCAATCAATTGCTATTGGTTTCATTCATCTGTTAAAAGTCCTTGAATCTCATTATTATTAATAATAATAATAATAATAATAATAATAATAATAATAATAATAATAATAATAATAATAATAATAATAATAATAATAATAATAATAATAATAATAATAATAATAATAATAATAATACAGCCTTTTGCAAAAATTCTGTCGCGACCAAGTATATCAGTATATCACTATATCACTATATACCCGCGTGAGTTCCGCACGCACGCTACCCGTACACGCATTTCAAGATGGTTGACTGTACAAGCGTGGATTGGAGAGCCATGGATACGATACAAGCTACACACAAACGTTATTTTCACATTCATTTGATAGTATAAATCTTCGGGTATATAGTGATATACTGATATACTGATATATTTGGTCGCGACATAATTTTTGCAAAAGGCTGTAATAATAATAATAATAACTGGTTTACTTTGAGCCCTTTGCAGTTAAACTGAATTACAGGCTAATGCGCTCCACATTTGCTTTGCCTTCAACGGACGCGCAAACACTGCCCTCCATGTGCTATCAAGCAGAGAATATTCTATTGAAAAGGTGTAATTCAGCTAATGAAAATTCCTCACGAGACCGGAAATGACGTCTAATGAAATCAATCAATCTGTCCGTTCATTTTACAATATATAGCTAGTATTATTACCTTATCAGTAACTCCATCCCCTTTGTAAAATCCCCATACAAATGTATCATTGCTCGAGCTCATCTTGTATGCTGTCACCCAGGCATGTTCTTTGATCGTCGTCCACCATGAGTAACGGTACTTCCCCTGAGTGGCCACGCCCATTACTCGTGTCACGTGACCAAGATCAAGCTGAAGATATTGGTTGCCGTCGTTGGTCTTTGCACACCAAGCATTCTCTCCTCGTGTCTCGTACAAGCGACCAAGCCATGGCTCGTGGTCCAGGTCGTACCAGGATGTGGCCGACATAGAGGAGTCGGGGAGTTGGCTTGTTTCGATTCCTAATGGCTCCTTGCAGTCTATAGTAATCACAAGTAAGACAATTACTAATAGTACGTTGTAAATGAGCCATCCATCATTATTATGTAAGTTAACTGACTGCCTAACCTACCAACGAACCGACCCACAGATCGAGCGGTTGACTGACTGATGAGTGTGACTGACTGACTGACTGACTGACTGACTGACTGACTGACTGACTGACTGACTGATGACTGACTGACTGACTGACTGACTGACTGACTGACTGACTGACTGACTGACTGACTGACTGACTGACTGACTGACTGACTGACTGACTGACTGACTGACTGACTGACTGACTGACTGACTGACTGACTGACTGACTGACTGACTGACTGACTGACTGACTGACTGACTGACTGACTGACTGACTGACTGACTGACTGACTGACTGACTGACTGACTGACTGACTGACTGACTGACTGACTGACTGACTGACTGACTGACTGACTGACTGACTGACTGACTGACTGACTGACTGACTGACTGACTGACTGACTGACTGACTGACTGACTGACTGACTGACTGACTGACTGACTGACTGACTGACTGACTGACTGACTGACTGACTGACTGACTGACTGACTGACTGACTGACTGACTGACTGACTGACTGACTGACTGACTGACTGACTGACTGACTGACTGACTGACTGACTGACTGACTGACTGACTGACTGACTGACTGACTGACTGACTGACTGACTGACTGACTGACTGACTGACTGACTGACTGACTGACTGACTGACTGACTGACTGACTGACTGACTGACTGACTGACTGACTGACTGACTGACTGACTGACTGACTGACTGACTGACTGACTGACTGACTGAATGACTGAATGACTGACTGACTGACTGACCGACCGACGTCCATACCTTGACAACCGAAGAGTTCCACTCTCATGCACGCTCCAGTATTCCAAGCTTTGGGTTGAAATCTTACGTATCGTGCTTGGCGAACCTTCTTTAGCGTGTTATATACAATCGTGTTTTGATTTGTGTTACCCACCAGCTATGTGAAAAAAGACTTTATTTAAGCAGGAAAGCAAGGAAGCAAGGAAGCAAGGAAGCAAGGAAGCAAGGAAGCAAGGAAGCAAGGAAGCAAGAAAGCAAGGAAGCAAGGAAGCAAGGAAGCAAGGAAGCTTTATTTAAGCAGGAAAGCAAGGAAGCAAGGAAGCAAGGAAGCAAGGAAGCAAGGAAGCAAGGAAGCAAGGAAGCAAGGAAGCAAGGAAGCAAGGAAGCAAGGAAGCAAGGAAGCAAGGAAGAAATTGCAAGGAAGCAAGGAAGCAAGGAAGCAAGGAAGCAAAATGGTTTTCGTTACCTCCTTCACATCCTCCTTTGGTTCATACAAATGCCAATACATATTATCCAGACTGTAATGAAATGCAAACTTTTCTACCCATCCTGTAAACCTCGGGTGCCCCTGAGTGGCCAGTTTGTGTATCTTATAAACTTGTCCAAGATCGATTTCAAGGAAGTCCCGATTTGTAACTCCGCACCAGGCTCCTGCTCCGTTCAAACGTCCCTTAACTGCCTCTTTACCATGCCTCGAGGAAGAGGATGCGCTGATTTGGCTGTCTGGGATAGTATTGTCTTCCATCCCTACTGGACTACTACACACTGTACATAAGTTGAAGCTAGTTAGTCTATTTGCATATTGAACGTTTGTACAGAAAAACATTGAAACTGTACCAGTTATTGGAACTATTTTGCGTCGATCGCGATGACGTCACCGACATTAAAGAAGACATACAAACAAATACTTCGTACCTTGAACGTCTTTCTGTGAGGTATAGTGGTATATGCGCGCAAAGGATTATGGTACAATGTACTGACCGCCATATTTTCCTCTCCAGTGGATTATTGCTATCAGACATACATATACACTCGTTTGCAGAAACGTTGTAGTATACATTAAGTAGCGTTCCGTGTAAGAACGATAGCATGAACGGCATAGGAATGTAAAAGGTGTTAATTTTCCATTCTTCTTTCTTGCAATTTCATTGGTTCATACTCATAAATTCAATAGAAACCCAACCAAGGAATACATTTCCATTAGATAACTTTTGAGAATTTATTTCACTTTTAATCAAACTAACTTTGGTTTGATTTTAAAGAAAATTGTGTGTGAGGAAAGTTCTCAAATTTGTGAATCAAATATCCATTGTCTTCCCTCTTTTCTATTGGCTGCATAGCGTTCTCCTTCAGTTTTCACAGTAAAAATGGGCAACTGCACACAGTTTCCTCTATTTTCTCCTTGTAACTTTGATACTTGGTATCAGGAGCAAAATCGTGTGCGAGGCGAGCTCAATGCCGCAGTCTATTGTCTTTTGCTATCGTTCTTACGCGGAACGCTACTTAATACAAATATCTAATGAGATACAAGATATCTAATGAGATACAAAGTGCGAAACATCGCTTATTTTCTTCTAATATATCTGAAACATCAATTTTAGATTAGTATCCGCATCCAGCAAGGACAACACAATAATTTTCAGCACTATTTTGTGCTTAAACAGTTGTATTTTAGCATGTTTAACATTTTGCATCTCATTAGATATTTGTATATTTGTATAAATGCCTATACTACAACATTTCTGCAATTGAGTGTACGTATATTATACATTTAGCGCTATGTAAGTGATTATGATGATTATGATGATGACGATGATGATTATGATTGTGATTATAATGATCGATGATTGTTATTATTATTATGATGATGATGATAATGATTGATTATCATGATGATGATTACGATTATGATTATATTCCAGCTGTTATATTCCGACGAAAAGAGATTGCTATGTGCAATGAGTTGCGTACCTTCGCTTCCATATATCTCTACACGCAGAGCCGTTCTCATGTACACCATGTATATGTTGAATCTGATCACTAGGGCTGTAATTTCATGGTAAAGAACATGTTTGACTATAGTGTGCATATCAGTGTTTCCATCGAACATCTGAAACCATTAATAATAACTCATTAGCAAATCAAACTACCTATCAACCGAATTCAAAAATGGCTATCAGTGTTTCCATCGAACATCTGAAACCATTAACAATAACTCATTAGCAAATCAAACTAGCTATCGACCGAATGCAAATGGCTTGTTTTGGACTGACTAACCTCGTTTCCATGTGAAATCTCTTTTGTGCAGCATCATGGGCACGAGGCTAGTCAGTCCAAAACAATTGTTGTTTAAATTGGCAGCCATTTTTGAATTCGGTCTATACAAGCATCAAAAGTTCCAGACTTTCGGTACGCACGCAATGCATTATGAGATTATTACAAAGGAAAAGTGAGCACCAATTCTAGGCACAGGGAACCCAAGCTCATGCATTTGGTGCTCACTTTTCCTTTGTAATAATCTCACAATGCATTGCGCGCGTACCGGAAGTCTGGAACTCTGGAACTCTTGATGCTTGTATAAGAACGCGATATTCACTATCAAGACTACAACACATTCCGAGATATCGCAGTCACAAAATAATAATAATATGTTTCTTATAAAAAAAAGTCATTCAAGATAAACAATAATAGAAGCGCGCAAAGCACTGTGGGTGGGTCGGCCCCTGAAGTTTCAATATGTTTAGTTATATAGACATTGAACGAACTTTAATTCAAAACATCTAAGAACTTCCATACCTTCCGCCCCAATTCTGCACCCTTCTATGCATTGATGTACGACTATTATTCCAATTATATTATTGCGGAAAAAAAATGTCTAAGAACTCGTTCTCGGTCCTCCACTCATTTTGGAAATGTCTAATTACCTTCGTTTCTCCTTGTTCTTTGTAATTGAACCATTCTGCATCATCGGCACTGTACGCCAGACTATACATTGTCACCCACTCTTGTCGTTTCCCGTGTCCTTGCGTCGCGACAGCTGTAACTACTTTCAAGCTTTCTCCAATGTTAACTTCTAAAAACTCCTTAAAACTCAATGAGAATCGCGCGCCTGTCACGTGATTGAGGCGTGCGTAATGCGAGCATTCATTCTCTTCACATGTTCGCGATCTCATACTTGAGTCAGGAATAGCGCCATTTTCAACACCAAGAGGTTTGTGGAATGCTAGAAATGGAATCAAATATATTTAGGTTAATTACAGATTAGGAGATCCGTATAGTGAAAAACTGTGCCCGAGGTCTCGAAAGTGTTGACCGAAGCCGATCGATGGCCCGAAGGAGACCCGAAGGAAGCCTGAGGGAGACCCGAGGGAGGTCCGAGGGAGGCCCGAAGGCCCGAGGTCAGCACTTTCAACTGACCGACGGCACAGTCGCTAAATAACTTTTTTTCCCTCGAAAAATTGACTGATTCAGCACTTACAAAATGGATACCGTGGACCTAGGGCAGAGATAGGAAAATACTCAACGAACCAATCAAATTGAAGGATTATTATTGTTATTATTAAATCTGTATACACTTATTTCAAAAAACGTTGAGACCGAGAGGGATTATGGGAGATTGAAGGTTTTCTCATTAATATGCAAAATTAACGTTAACCACTGCGTTAACCTCAAGCTTGGTAGGTGAGCGACCAGTGAAAACAGCGACTTATGGAATCAGTCTAATACCCCATTCACACCAAGGCCTAAACATGTTTTAAAGTGGTTTAACTAAACAGGTTTAGAAATTATCTACAAATGCCACACAACCGTTTGGCACAAAACTGCTGGTAAACTGTCCTTTGTATTGAACAGTAGAAATTCCAGGTAGTTTGATAGTTGTGGAATTAACTGATGCCTTCGAATTAGAGAAGCGAGAAAAACTCAGTTTAACTAAACAAGGTTTGGTGTGAATGGGGTATAAGTATTGACTGGAGTATTAAGTTAATCGGTGTTTATCTCACCATAGCAACCAAAGGCTTCTACTCTCATGCATATTTGGAGGTTCCAGGTTTTTGGATGCACCCTTAGAAACAGAGCAGTGAACGGTTCGAGTAACGAATGCTTTACGACGGAATATCGATCGGTATTTCCTGCAAAGACCTGGAAAGAAACGAGTTTTTGTTTATTTATTTGCTGAAAAATAAGCACAGCACGATTGCTTAAAAAGACTGAAAATGAAAACTCAAAAAAATTAAATGAAAATTCCATATTTCATTTAACACACGACAATATTCACGTGACGTCATGGCGGCCATGTTGGTTCTCGATAACAAAGCATTCCTCATTAACTTCTCTTGTTTGTTCAACCAACATGGCCACTGTGTCTTTGTACTTCAAATCTCCAGGGATTGATTGCAAGCCAGCAATAATTCTAGTTCAATACTATCCATACCTTTTCAGTTCCTCCTTCTGTATAAGCAGTCCATGTAAAACCATCCTGACTATAGGACAAAGTGTAGGTTGTCACCCAAGCATCATTGTTATGACTACCTTGGCTACCAGTGCCAGTGAATTTACGACGTTTGGGGCCAAAATCGATCTGAAATTAGCCAGTCTTTAATTGACTATCTTTATACAGTCATTCTCAAAAAGGTTGTCCAGATGAAAAGACTTCAATACTACAATAAAGTCACGTGATTCAATACGTATTCAATTTCTTCGCGTGGAATTTCAATTTGAGATGCAAAAGTACACGGCATTGTGAGAACTGAATGTAATGGCGCTGGTATCAACTCGCAGTTCCGCGCTCAGAAATTGACGGCGTATAATTATATATTAATTAAATATAGTTTACTTGAAGAAACTGATTGACATCCTGTGATGTTGGGCACCAGCTATTCCTTGATTCGTTTCCAAGCCTTCCATACCACGGGTCACTTTGACCGGGAGTCCATGAAGAGGCATGGATCTGATGGTCAGGGATGAGTACGCTTTGAAGACCAAGAGGTTCATTACATTCTGAAAAGAACATTAAGTAAGACATGTTTTTTACGTCTATTGAGTTGAAGCAATACATGATCTATGTAGCCGGGTTCCACATGGCACATTACATAACAATGGTAAGGTGTCCGTTTTGTACGGCCGACGGACCCGGGGGGAGAGGGTGCTCCCTATAATCATGTATAATGGACTATACTGGGAGGACCCACCCGAAAGAGGTTCCCTTATCAGCCTGGAGTATCTAAAAGGGTCGGGAATTCACGAGTTGAATTATAGAAAAGGGTAGGGAAACCTGTTATTTAGGTATTCAAAAGGGGTTTTCAAAATATCTCAAACAGACGCACCTAACGGCTGATTCATCCAAGTGATCCACTCAAGTGAAAAGTTTAGTAAAAATCGCTCGATTATCAGCCAAAACGCTTTTCTATCTTTCCTTTGTCATTACAACATGTGAAAGGGGTCAGTACCATCTTCTGTGGAAGGTATATGAAAGGGTTGCAGTTTCTGTCAAAAATGGTTTATAAAAGGGTATAAGGGTTTGGACCTCGGGGCGGTGGCTCCCTCAGTATGAAACTTTAGTACCTACCCCAGGTCGACGGGGTGGGGGTTGTTATACGTAAGCTACACTTACCCAATCCACTGGTACCGGTAGTGTGAAGAACAACAAGTACAAAGAGCAATCCAATTACCTGGAAAGAGAAATAAAATATAGTTGTCATGTGCTTACCGACTCTTCAAAAAGATATGCACAGACACCCGTCTGCGATGCTACAATATTCAAATAGTATTCTGTGCGTTACTTTATTGGAGGAGCTCTTAATTAAACTGAAGATATGTACAGATCGACTCTTTACAGTAATCAAACGATTTTCTATGTGTTACTTTTCTTGGAAGAGTTTTTTCTGACATACAGAAAGTATCCCCACTGTGACGTCATCTATGTCAACAATATAAGAATACAGCTATATACCGCTATTTCCCCACTGTGACGTCATCTATGTCAATAATATAAGAATACAGCTATATACCGCTATTTCATCTATGTCAACAATATAAGAATACAGCTATATACCGCTATTTCATCTATGTCAACAATATAAGAATACAGCTATATACCGCTATTTCATCTATGTCAACAATATAAGAATACAGCTATATACTGCTATTTCATCTATGTCAACAATATAAGAATACAGCTATATACCGCTATTTCATCTATGTCAACAATATAAGAATACAGCTATATACCGCTATTTCATCTATGTCAACAATATAAGAATACAGCTATATACCGCTATTTCATCTATGTCAACAATATAAGAATACAGCTATATACCGCTATTTCATCTATGTCAACAATATAAGAATACAGCTATATACCGCTATTTCATCTATGTCAACAATATAAGAATACAGCTATATACCGCTATTTCATCTATGTCAACAATATAAGAATACAGCTATATACCGCTATTTCATCTATGTCAACAATATAAGAATACAGCTATATACCGCTATTTCATCTATGTCAACAATATAAGAATACAGCTATATACCGCTATTTCATCTATGTCAACAATATAAGAATACAGCTATATACCGCTATTTCATCTATGTCAACAATATAAGAATACAGCTATATACCGCTATTTCATCTATGTCAACAATATAAGAATACAGCTATATACCGCTATTTCATCTATGTCAACAATATAAGAATACAGCTATATACCGCTATTTCATCTATGTCAACAATATAAGAATACAGCTATATACCGCTATTTCATCTATGTCAATAATATAAGAATACAGCTATATACCGCTATTTCATCTATGTCAACAATATAAGAATACAGCTATATACCGCTATTTCATCTATGTCAACAATATAAGAATACAGCTATATACCGCTATTTCATCTATGTCAACAATATAAGAATACAGCTATATACCGCTATTTCATCTATGTCAACAATATAAGAATACAGCTATATACCGCTATTTCATCTATGTCAATAATATAAGAATACAGCTATATACCGCTATTTCATCTATGTCAACAATATAAGAATACAGCTATATACCGCTATTTCATCTATGTCAACAATATAAGAATACAGCTATATACCGCTATTTCATCTATGTCAATAATATAAGAATACAGCTATATACCGCTATTTCATCTATGTCAACAATATAAGAACACAGCTATATACCGCTATTTCAAAAAAAGTTGGTGCAGGTTTTGTTGCATGTTGCAACCTCACACTCGGCCTAATAGGGACCTTAAGCATCGAGGACGGAATGGACGACGACGACGGCAGAGAAACAATAACGCTAAATTCAATACTGAACTTCTTGTTGGAATGTTTGAAATGAGCTCGATTTGGTCTTAAAGTGTACATGAATTACATTTTTTTATTTTAAAAATCGATTATATATGAAGTGAATAGTGGGATGGCTCAGTATTTTGTGATTTGAGATTCGAATTTTCGAGTTATAAAGGTTAGTTGAGTTGAGTTGATTTCTAATTTATTATACAAAAGCGTCCTTGTGCAAATTATTGACATTTTTAATCTGGTAAAAAGTTTTCTACAACTTTTTTAAATGATGCTAAACTTTTTTTTGAATTTCAGAAAAGAGAACTGCTTGAAAAATGATAAATAAGTTACGGCAAAACAATCAACTGACGTCACTGAATTAGCATAACTCGCATGCGAAGCTCAAATCAAAAAAAATACTGAAACATCCCACTATTCACTTCATATGTAATCGATTTTCAAAATAAAAAATGTAATTCATGTACACTTTAACTTCAGGCGTTGAGTGCAAAGCTTCAACGTGAAATGCCTATCTTTGATGATGCAAAGAGAACGAGAACGTCAGTTCGTTATTTGTGCAGATAGAATGAAACAATTATGAAAACAAGAAAACACAGTTTTATTCGAACTTCGTCGTCCTCGACGTCGTCATCCTGGTGCTTAATAAGGTCCCCAATAAGAGCTCGAGGTGTGAATTAAGTCTACACTGTACTACCTTGTAGACTACTTGAAAAGAAAGTGATATATCGCCCAGCATTAGATAATCGAGGTCGACGTTTTACTAGTTAATTATTAACAACGTGGGGAATATAATCGGTTAACTCTTTGGATCACACTTTCAAAAGTTAACTCCTTTGTGTCCTGCCACACTTTACACCATAACTTTGAACAACAAAGAAAATTACTTAATTCAACAAACAAAATTACTTACTTCAACAAAGGAAATTACTTACTTCAAAAGTTAGATTTTACGCCCTGACTGACAATTGAATGATCTGAATAGTATTGTCTGTATTTACTAAGTTTTTGGAAGAATGCTTTAACATTAAGCATGAGAATAAAACATAGAAATTGGTTCATACCTTGAGTTTTACTTGCTGTGGAATTTGGAGCTGCATCGTGGCAATGAGTTGAAACACTGTGAGGATTCCTCTTCAGAACACATTTGTTCTTCATCGCTTAACTCTCTTCAAACTTATCTCCGACTGAAGAGAACCCACCTGCTCCCAACTGGCGTCTCCATGGTGACATGATGACGTCAGAATATTTATGTGGTAACCAAGGGATCGAAACAATACTCCTTTTTACAGTTCCCGACGCCATCTTGAAAGGTAGCCGTGCCTTTGCATCGAAGCGCCTTGCAATGATAGAGACATGTGAATAATTGTCCAAGGTGTTATAAAAGGTCTTTTATCATTGCAAAGTCACCGTTGGTCTCGCTAGGCACGGCTACCGTTCAAGATGGCGCAGGGAACTGTAAAAGGATTATCATCCCACTAAAATCAGTTAGCCAATCAGAAGCGAGATCTACTGTACGTCCTGATATCCCGCGATATCACGGACAGTTGGTTAAAATGTGCTTCAAAATAAGTAATCATTGTATTTTTATATTACTTCTGGTCATTTTAAGGGAACATATGTTTCATTCAAAAGATAAATAAACGTTTTGAACAAAACTGCGAACGATTGAACTTTGGAAGCTTATTTCTCCCAAGTATATTTTGCCGTGAAGCTCGACATAAACGTGAATTAATAGGGTATCTAGAAACGTCTAATTTCCACGAAATATGGTACACATCATCTTTGGTATTCGCTCTCAAAAATCGTGTCGGGGATTGTTTGATTTCGCTTTAGATTTGAAGTTATTAGCGTTATATTACACCAACTCAAAAAATATCTAACTTCAAACTTTGAATGCTTGTCATTTTTTTTAGGAATCAAATGTCGAAAATCCCCGACACGCTTTTGGAAAACAATACCTGCACTGTAAATTCTAGGGAGTCATTTTGACTCCGGAAATGGAGTAGAATCATCGGTGACAGAACGACTCACTTTTCGGAGTCAAAATGACTCCCTCATATAAAGAGTAGATATAACTCCGAAACTGGAGTAGAATCATCGGTGACAGAACGACTCACTTTTCGGAGTCAAAATGACTCCCTCATATAAAGAGTAGATATAACTCCGAAACTGGTAGAATCATCGGTGACAGAACGACTCTCTTTTAGGAGTTAAAATAACTCCCTCTTATGAAGAGTAAAAATAACTCTTAATAAGAGTAATAATGACTCTTCATTGAGGGGCTACAATTACCGGCCTGTATTTGATTACTCTGCGACATGTGCATTAAAAGAAAGGAGTTGAAATAACTCTCCTTGGGAGCGCAGGAAAAGCGTAAAAAGATCAGACAAAAAGAGATAAAATGATAAAATGATAAATCTGTAATCAGAAACCATGAATTAAAAGTAATTAATGAATAATATTAGTTCATTAATTTATGTCAATCTTAAACTGACAATCGTTATAAGATAAACTTGCTGATTGCAAGTCTGAGCTATGACCCTCGCAGTCAAGTGGATCAACCAATTTGCTTGTCAATCTTAAACTGACAACTCGTCATCAGTAAACTTTCAAGTCTCCGTGGCCCGAGATAGCACTAAGAAGGAAGTTTGAAAAAATGCGCGACTCCGCCCAATACGGAATATATTTTCTCCCAACTAGCCGTCAATATTTTGTGGTATCGCCGTCTCAAAATCGCAATTAGTTTTTTATCACGATTCTACAATAATTCGCAAGAAAAACTAATAAAATAACAAGGAATCGAAAGCATTCTGATTTTGTTCAAATTCTCACCACCTCGCGCGTTGACGTGGCGACGATTGAAGTTTTTGAAAACTGTTTTCAGTACAAAAAGATTTACAAAAAAGTTTAAATGACAGTTTAAACAAGTTAACATGATAGTGATTATAAAGAACTATTGACAAGCTTCCTCTTTTATGTCATGACAAGCATTACATCTCTTATTTTGGCAGAAAAGCGAATGAAAACAAATCCAAAGTTTATCGTACGGTTCGCCGGATTGAAAGTGAATCGATTCAGTAAATATAATTTCGTGAAAATTCAACGATGTTTTAACCCTCAATCTTCTGTATATACAAGGACAAATGTTACTGCAATATGTCAGTCGACGTCAAGTCCAATGCAGGGTGGAAAATAGCTCAAAAGACGGCAAATTAAGCACAAGATTCTACAAGATTGGCCGGATTTTCACGGCAAAGAATAACTTTCACTGTGAATTCATTCAATTTCATTCAATGTTATTCTGCAATAAACAAACCAAATAATTATAATAACTGTTTTATTGTCTTAAACTGATCAAGGTTTTCATCATGTACCTGATTGTAATTTACACTTTTACACTGAAGTTTTTTTAGCTGTGAATGAGGTTTGACAGAATCATTTCTCACCTTAACTACGACCTTAGCTTCCCTTGTTTATACACATAACATAATACTGATAATACTGCATTGTAGAAACTCCTTTTTACTGTGGAATAACCTTGAATTTTCCTTGAAAAATCTAAGAACATTCCTGCATTCGCATTGTGGTTGAAAGCCAGATACCACTAAAATGTCATTTTCGCTGTCAATCATATCCTGTGAGCCAATCGCGCGCGGTAATTTTGAGACGTCAATACCACAAAATATTGACGTCTCAAAATAAAACAAAGTGACTTGAAAATCGTGATACTCTCTGGTAGTCCCAGGGTATAGCTAGACTGAACTAATGTAATATAAGCTAGGGGATCACAATGTCACGAGTTGTGTAATTTACTCCAATCTCAACTCCAATTTTAACTGCTTTAATCCTTGAACTTTATCAGGACGTTTTGACTCTCATTTGGAGTCATTTTCACTCCTCCAAAATTACTCCATCCGGTAGAGTAGATTTGACTCTCAACATTTTGGAGTCATTTCTACTCCTCCATAATTACTCCACCATTAGAGTAGATTTGACTCTCATTTTGGAGTCATTTTTACTCCTCCATAATTACTCCACCATTAGAGTAGATTTGACTCTCATTTTGGAGTCATTTTTACTCCTCCAGAATTACTCCATCCGGTAGAGTAGATTTGACTCTCAACATTTTGAAGTCATTTTTACTCCTCCATAATTACTCTACCAATAGAGTAGATTTGACTCTCATTTTGGAGTCATTTTTACTCCTCCAGAATTACTCCTATTGCGGGAGTAGATTTGACTCTCATTTTGGAGTCATTTTTACTCCTCTAGAATTACTCCTATTGCGGGAGTAGATTTGACTCCTTCATCGGAGTCAAAATGACTCCCTAGAATTTACAGTGTGGTGATAGAGATTCAGCATTCAGAATCATATTTAACCGTATGAAAGCGTTTTTCACAATGCCTCATTCAGCCGCCATTGCTTTGATGCCATTTTGAATTCATCGATATCGCTTTTTCTTCGTTTTCTTAGCTCCATGAAGCGATTCAAGCCAGTAGTAACAATCAAAGCTAAGTTTATTGATCGTAAAGGTAGTCGAAATATTAAAATACCTCTAAATTTGAACGTGGGAAGTGCTCGTAGTCGTAGTGCTCCAGCTAACCTAGCAAATTCTGCTAGTTCCGATGTAAGCTTATCTGATCGTGTTGATCAGGTAATTTTCCAGGAGGACACAGTAAGCTCTCACGAAATAAGAAGGACCCTAACTAAGACCCTAAGAAATTATAAAATGTCCAAATCAGGCAAATCCGTACTTTAATAGAAAAAAGAAGAGAACAGAGGAAAGGCTGTGTTCGCACCACGTTTAGCTTCAAAATTCCATGAGTTTCTCTGCCGTCTGAGCCGGTGATAGTTGGCTCGATGATATCGAATATAACTTAAAATATCCTGTCTTTTCGGCTTTCCATGAATAAAACTACCCCCAGAATAACAGCTTCTTACTTTGAGGAGTAAAATTCACGTGTCCAGTGGTTTTCCAGTGGTAGTTTTTCAAATCAGTTGGCAAGGCGGATAAGTTTTTACGGATAGTCAGTAGCCGCCATATTTAACACAGGTAACCCAAACACAATTATGCCCTACCACAGGAAACCCATAGAGCCGGTCCTAATGGAAGGAAACAGCGTTCCTCCTTTAGACTTATCAACCAAAAGAACCATACGCGGTTTAAAAAAACATCAAGAAGATGGATTTAATATGTAAATATGTCATTCAAGAATGAAATTAACTAATTGGAAGAATAGTTATTGTATATCCCTGTGTGTATGGGTTACCTGTGTCAAAGATGGCGGCTGCTTTGTCGCTGCCGTAAGACATGACTTATCTTGACTGATTGATTAGAAAAACTGCCACTGGAAAACCACTGGATACGTGAATTTTACTCCTCAAAGTAAGAAGCTGTTTTTCTGGGGGTGGGTTTTATTCATGAAAAGCCGAAAAAGTCGAAAAGACAGGATATTTTAAGTCCTATTCGGCATATCATCCCGGCAATTTATCACTCAAATTTTTTGAACTAGCTGAGCTGAACGTCACCCAATTAATATTAAAGTACAGAACATTGGATTTGCCTGATTTGGACATTTTATAATTTCTTAGGGTCTTAGGGTCTTAGGGTCTTAGGGTCTTAGGGTCTTAGGGTCTTAGGGTCTTAGTTTCGGGGGTCTTAGTTTTCCGAACACCCTTGGTCAATGTGGCTGTTGAGGAATCGTGTTTGTTGCCTGGTACTATTTGCATGCACTGCCAACAAACAGAACTCAGAAGCTACTGTTCGTTGCAACGATTGTGGCCCCAGACAATTTTTCTGCCTCGAATGCAGCAAAAGTCTTCACAAAACAAGGAATATTTTTCACATCCTTCAGTTGTGGACGGTAAGCTAGCTTTATTTTATTTACCATTGATATGTTCACTCACAGTCCCTAAAGGAAATTATAAGGTTCAGTGCGCATGCGATTTTATCCCGAATTTATCACCTTCTTTTGTTAACGTTTGTCGGTTATTTTTAATAACAAAAGAAGGTGGTGATAGTGTTGTACGTACTAATAATAATTCAAGACTGGCTTTTGATTAAATGTGATGAAAAGGAAGATGTGTAAATTATCAAGCGAAATAAAATTCATGTTTCATCACTCGTCAGGAAGCTACATGTACTGTATCGCCAATTTGAAGCACAGGAAGCCCAAACATATGTAACATAAATTGCTGAAATGTAGAATGAATGTGCACAGCTACATTCAACCTGTAAATAATTCAACTCGCAGCACATCACTTTCTATTAGAAATTTCTAGTAAAGTTATTCCGCTCATTTGCTGCTAATATTCTTATATTACGTACATTGTCTGAATTATTACGTATACCGGTATACTTCTTTGTTTAATGTGTTGCTTTTCCTTCCTAGAATGGTATGTTTGTACCGCTATTCCCAAACCACGAACCTCTCAAACTGAATGGGCACAACTGTTTCACTCAAGAGACAAGAACCATTAACTGTATAGATAAACAAGGTAGTATATTTGAATCCCATTGGGGGGGGGGGGGGGGGGTGTATACATGACCCAGGCTTGGGTATACAGTCAAACCTGTATTAAGCAGTCACCCTTGGGGAATGGCCTACTAACCGCTTAATACAGCTTGACCGCTTAATGCAGGTTTTTAGAAATCGAAAATACACAAAATATGCGATAATAATGCAGTGCAAGACAACATGGCCACACATAGTTAGGAGATTTGCTGAAACAAAATAATTTTCTGAATGATACTGAATTGTATTTGAAGGAGTTGTGAAAAGAAATTGTGGGCAGTACGTGTTTAATAATGTTTCTTGTTTACGAGGTGACCATTTTAAAATACAGGTTAGAGACAATAAAAATGCCTCATTGGGGCCTTCAAAGGGTGGCCGCATCCGCTTAAGGAGAACATTTTGGAAGTTTTATAACTGACCGCTTAAATAGATGGTGACTGCTTAATACAGGTCTGCTTAATACAGGTTTGACTGTATTTCACTTACACATACACATGTAGGTAATAATATGTTTAGTCAGCTCAAAAAGTGACATATTGAGCCTTGTATGACATAAATAAGAGTGCCTATATAACCCCTGTGAGATTGTTGTAAAAATATATTCAATACATTGTATAAGCTGAATAGTTGGTGGGTTCAGTATTTTGTGATTAGAACTTTGTGTTTATGAGTTATAGAGGTTTGAAATCTCAATATGCAAATTTGTCTGACTATAAATGATAATAATAATAATAATAATAACTTTATTTAAAATGAGGGATACAAACCGTTACCTAAATAGAAATAATAATTATTATAATACTGTATTTCCTCGATTATGCACCCTGGGCACTTATTTCAAATTTTGTGGTCAAGGGGGGTGCTTAAACGAGGGAGGGGCTTAATTAGGGGGGGGGGGGGCTTAATATAGAAGTGAACGTGAACAAAAATGTAACAAAATTATATAAAACAAAAACATTAATAAATATAAGATACTTTTAAAAAAAATTAAATGACCCATGCACATAGGTATTTGTCATAAAAAGGGTTAATTGATTTATTGTCTTTTTACAGGGAATCATCATTATAAGTTTGTGACATTTTGTCAGTGTGAAAGTGCAGCAGAGACATTGGTCAGGCTAAACCTCTGGCCTGGTTCACCAGAAAGACCATCATGTGCCTTTGATTGCCGCCTTATGGACTTCGCAGAGCAGCTCTTTATTCACTGCAAAGTGTCTCTTAAAGAATTTTCTGAGACCCTTGATATTATGCGTCCACTTTTACAGCCTAAATTGGTAAGATAATTATGAAACATTAATGTTTGTTTGTGTACATGTACATCTAATATATCTTCGTACTGTTTGTTGTGAACAATAATTTAGTGATTTACATAAATTGAACATTAACTGATTAGTTTACTTGAGGATTAATATAACATCATGTTTGTCAACATTACGCAGATCATTAACCAATCAGAATCGTTTAAGTCTCGTTAGTTTCATTAGTGTCGCGTCCTTGAACAGTGTCCTCGCCAAGTCAGTATATTTTACGTTTAAGTTAACCACCAGAGATTCACTCTTCAGGTACAGAATCAATCATACAATTGTCATAATATTGTATTCATCATGATTGCATGTGCTGTGATATTGTTGTTTCTATCCATTTGACTGATTGTAAGTTAGAGACATTTAAGATACATATAAGTCAGAAAATATGATCGGAATGTAAGCTATATTTTGTCTTTTAGAATATTTGTACCACCGTGTCAAGACTGTACTTATTAAAGAAGATTTCTGAGCCGATTTATGTAGATTTGTGCTTACCAAAAAGTTCTGAAGAACGAGTAAACTGTCCGTTTGGCAAGTACGCGTCTATTTGATGAAACGTGAGCCACAAGTATGGAAGACAAAGGAGAAAGCTCGAGCTCGCAGAGTACAGAAATTGACTCTGTAACCGTCATAAAAGCCAAAAGAAAACCTTTACGTGCGAGAATCACTAGAACCATCAATCGCATAAAGGAATTAGTTATCAAAGGAGACCAAAGTGAACGACGTTTTGACAAAGAATTAGAACAGTTACGACGTGACTACAACGCCGCGTGTGACCTCCACGGTCAACTGTACGAACACGCCGATGAAAGCCAGACGCCCTCGATGGACAAGTGGGAAAATGATTTAGCAAATGATGTGTTCTCCCTTGAAGAAGAAGTTGAAAAATATCTAGCCACACTCAAGCCTAACAGAAGGACCAATTCTGTCCATGAAGAAAGTCAAGCAGACCATGTTGCTATAAATCCCCCAACAAACAACGAAAGCGGTGCATCTGATCCATCGATTATTAACCAGCCAAATCAAGCGGATCACGCTGCTAATCCCCCGACAAACAGCGAAGGGTGTTCACCTGAGCCATTAATCGTCAACCAGCCAAACCAAAACACTGAACAAACGTCATCAATGCCATTAACTCTGCCAACTCCCCTTTCCCAACTACCCGTCCGTAGTACAGTTAAACCAGCCCTCTCAGCAGGACAAGCAAACCCCCGTCCTTTCGATGTGTGGATCGACGATCTCGTCGAGTTTGAAGAGACAGTTGTCAACAAATCCACCGAAAGCATCTCCATCGCGGACGCACTCTTTAAGTTGGAAGCCAGCAAAGACATCCCATCTGTAAAGCTCTTAGAATTTGACGGAAGTGCCCTTTCGTACACAGATTTTATTGAACGCTTCAAGATACATATACACGACAAGCCACACCTTGCAGATGACATGCGCATGATCCAATTAAAGATGCACGTCACCGGAGAAGCGGAACGAGCCATTGCCGGCCTCGGATCAAAAGGGATTATGTACGCCACCGCCATGAAGTCCTTAAAAGAACAGTTTGGGCAGCCAAGCCTCCTTGCCCGAGCGTTAGTCGACAAACTCACGAAAGGGGACAAGATTCCAAGGAACAACAGACAAGCGCTTCGCGAGTTCTCTCTCGATTTAATTAACTGCTTAGCCACGATGAAGCAGCTTAATTACTTCTCCGATGTTAACGCAAATGACAGCTTGCGAAGGATTATCATGCGCCTGCCAGATCACCTCATAGACAAATGGAAGGGAGTGGTCACCGATATCAGAGAAAGGGGTCACGTGCCGACCATACAACACATCAGCGACTTCGTAAGAAAGCGAGTTAAGGCAGAGTTCGACCCGGACTTCGGTGACCTCCAACGAGAGAGAGGAAGTCGAATCGAAAGCGTAGCCAATAGAAGAGGAGTTCATTCCACGCAGAGAAGCCCGCCTACAAGGTCTACATATACACTGAAGTGTCATGTCTGTGAAGGGAATCACAAGGTATCTGAGTGTCCTACCTTTATTGACTCAAGCGTAGAAGAGCGATGGCAAACAGCGAAAGCGTCAAGAATGTGTTTCTCTTGCCTCAACAAAGGTCACCAGACGAAGGACTGTCGTTCAAAGAAGAAGTGTGACAAGAACGGCTGCTTACGATTCCACCATCCCATTTTGCACGTGGATCCACCCTCGGCTAGCGGTGTTGCCTCAGTGTTAGATCAGAATGGAATATTGCCGGTAGTGAGAGTCCGCTTCAGAGCCGAGAATGGAAGAGTCCGTGAAGGAAACGTGCTCATAGACAGTGGCGCCGGAACAACAGTCATCAGAACAGACTTCGCTAAGGCCCTCGGATTACAAGGTAAAAGAGAAAGGATAGATCTAGCGGTGGTAGGAGGAGAAAGAATAAGGCAACCAGAAAGCAGACGAGTAAATTTCTGGATCTCTTCTTTGCAAGGCAGCGAGGAATTCCGCATCCAAGCCCACGAAATTGAGAAAACTATCCTCAGTGTCCCACCTCTTGATCGTTCGTGGTTGAATTCTTTCTCACACTTGGCCAACGTTGAGTTTCCTCATAAAGCTGGTCCCGTGGATCTGATATTAGGAGTCCAATACAGTCACCTCCATGCAGAAGATGAAACACGCCAGGGATTGCCGTTTGACCCAGTCGCAAAACAATCCAAGCTAGGATGGTTCGTGATTGGCTCCGATAGCCAGAAAGGTAAATCGCCAATCTGCTCTATTAGTATCGCCAGCCCGATAAACCTCGAAAGGTTTTATGAACTCGAGACTCTTGGAATACAGGCTCCAGAGTGCTCTTGCCAAACGCCAATTTCTCGAGAGGATAAAGAAGCAATGGAGTTGATGGAAGCTTCATGTAAGCTACTAAATGGACGGTACTCAATAGGCCTTCCATGGAAAAGGAACAAGCATCTGTTGCCAAACAACTACGTTCTAGCAGAGAAGAGATTGTTCTCCTTAGAGAAAAGTCTCCTCAAGAATAGTAAGAAAGCTGAAATGTACAACGACGCGATAACAGAATATGAAAGGAATGGCTGGGCTCGTCGTCTGACCAATCAAGAGCTATCAACCGTCAGAACACCAGTGTACTACCTGCCCCATCACGGAGTGTATCGTCCCGAAAAGAAGAGCACGCCTCTCAGAGTTGTATTCGACCCAGCTTCTCCATATCAAGGCGTGTCCCTGAACTCGCTTCTCCACAAGGGTCCTTGTCTGATCGGCAACTTACTCGGAGTACTCCTACGCTTCCGTGAAGAGCCCATCGCATTCGTCGGAGATATCTCCAAAATGTTCTTGCAAATACTCCTTCCAGACGAAGATACTCACGTTCACGGTTTCTTTGGAGAGATCTCGACCTGATGAGGAAGCCTACTGTCTACGCTCTTCAGAGAGTCACCTTTGGCGATAAGCCTTCGCCAGACATGGCAAGCTTCGTCATGCTGAAGATGGCAGATGACAATGAAGGAGAGAATCCCTCCGCAGCAACAATACTGCGACGAGATAGGTACATGGACGACCTTATACACTCCTGTTCAAACCCGCAATCAGCGCTCGACAGCATCCAAGAACTAGACAGAGTGTTGGCAACTGGGAGCTTCAAAATAAAGGAGTGGTTATGCTCCTCTGAAGTCGTGCTCAAAAGGCTTCCGAAAGCAGTAGATGCCGTAGTCAATGTGACACCTAACGAAGCTGCAAACGCAGAGACGAGCATAAACCTGGACGGTGAAAAGGGAACCAAGACCCTAGGAGTTGGATGGAACCCTGAAACAGATGTTATAAGCTTTGACGTGAAGGCGATTAACATTGAGAAGCTCACTAAGAGAACAGTCCTGTCGAGCATATCTAAATTGTACGATCCCCTTGGCCTAGCATCTGCCGTAACAATCAAAGCAAGGATAGCCCTACAGGATGTATGGAGAGCTAAAGAGTACGATTGGGATGACTCCTTACCCGATGACAAAGGTAACCTATGGATGAAGTTATTGAAGGAGCTCGAACGTCTAAAAGAGATCACGTTCCCAAGGTGCCTTCAGCCCGAATGCGTTTCTGGAGAATCAGAGCTACACGTGTTTGCAGATGCTAGTGGGGTCGCATATGGAGCGGTCTCGTATCTTCTGTGGCCTACCCCGCATGGTCCAGAGGTGCGGCTAATCGCAGCCAAGGCAAGGGTAGCCCCGCTCCGGCAAAACACCATCCCTCGCCTGGAGTTGATGGCCGCATTGATTGCTTCCCGGCTAGCCAGTTTAATCTATGCAGAGTTCAAGACCAAACCCTCTTCAGTGACGCTATGGTCTGACTCTAAGATTGTTCTGCACTGGATATGTTCTGAGTCCGCTCTCCTCAAGGCGTTTGTAGGAGTAAGAGTGACAGAAATCCAGACCACATGGGACCCAAGTTGCTGGAGGTTTGTACCGACGGACCTTAACCCTGCCGACGACCTAAGCCGAGGACTTCCAATTAAGGAGCTGCGTGGCCGATGGATGAACGGTCCACCGTTCCTCAAGAAAGCAAAGGAAGAATGGCCAGCTGAGACTAAAGAAGAGATACATGTGCATGATGACCCAGAACGAAAGAAGCCAAAGACCATCGGTGCGGTCAATGCTAAAGTCCCCCTACTTGACTCTTCAGCCTACTCAAGTTGGTCGAGGCTTGTCAGGATCACCGCTTACGTCACACGTTTTGTCCACAACGTAAAGGTCAGTAAGCAGAACCCCACGGAGATCAAGAGCGGTCCCCTAGAGCCAGAAGAGATAAAGTCCGCAGAACATTACTGGATCCGCCAAGCCCAAGCAGACCTAGTTGACTGGGAAGATAAGTACAAAGATCTGGCACCTTTCATCAAAGAGGAAATCATCAGAGTTGGTGGTCGGCTGAAAAGGTCTCAGATGACGTACGACCAGACTCACCCGATCCTACTCCCAGCCAAGCATCACATCTCCTATCTGATCATGCAAGAAACGCATAACAAAGTAGCTCATGCAGGTTGCGAAAGAACGCTGAGTGAAAGTCGTCGCCAATACTGGATTGTACGTGGACGAGGCCTTGCCAAGAAAATTGCCAGGAACTGCGTGACATGCAGAAAACAGCGACAGCCTCCACACTCAACACTGATGGCAGATCTTCCCCAAGAGAGGCTTAAGACCTTCTCTCCTCCCTTCTCTGTTACAGGAGTCGATCTTTTTGGTCCATTCAGCCTCAAATTTGGAAGAAATAAGTCGTCAAAGGCCTGGGGTGCAATTTTCACTTGCGCAACCACAAGAGCAGTTCACCTAGAGATAGTAGAAAGTTCGTCAAGCGAATCCTTCATTCAAGCTCTGAGACGTTTCGCCTCTCACCATGGATGGCCAAGTACAGTTATTTCCGACAATGGAAAGTCATTCGTGGGAGCAGAAGCAGAGCTGAGGAAACTCGTTGTGGAAGGCAGAAAGCATATCAACGACTTTGCAGTGCTACACAAGATTCGTTGGATCTTTACTACACCCCTGAGTCCTCACCAGGGAGGGATCTATGAAAGTTTGATCAAGCAAACGAAGAAAGCTTTACGCGTCACTGTGGGCAACCAAGTCCTGTCCTGGAACGAAATGTCCACCGTCTTCGCAGAAGTCAAGAGTCTTGTCAACAGCAGGCCACTCGGACACGCTTCGAATGACCCCAACGACCCACAGCCACTAACCCCTAATCACTTTATTCTTGGTCGCGCCAGCGCAGACATCCCGCAAGGTCCATTTCAAGAGTCCAGAAACTTGAGAAAGCGGTTTCAGTTTGTCCAGACCCTTACCCACCACTTCTGGAAGCGGTTCATTCGAGAGTATCTGCCCACCCTGATGAGAAGAGTAAAGTGGCAGACCAAGCAGCGCCAAGTGATAGTGGGGGACCTAGTTCTCTTAGTGGATTACAACGCTCCTCGTGGAAAATGGAACATGGCCCGAGTCAAGGAGACGTATCCAGGTAGAGACGGCGTCGTCAGGAACGTTTTGGTAAAGACCAAAACTGGCGAGTACAAAAGATCCATTCAGAAGTGCTGCGTCATCCTAGAAGTAGAATAAGTGCAACCCCTACAATCTGAAGTGGTCCCCCCGGAGGACTTGTTGTGAACAATAATTTAGTGATTTACATAAATTGAACATTAACTGATTAGTTTACTTGAGGATTAATATAACATCATGTTTGTCAACATTACGCAGATCATTAACCAATCAGAATCGTTTAAGTCTCGTTAGTTTCATTAGTGTCGCGTCCTTGAACAGTGTCCTCGCCAAGTCAGTATATTTACGTTTAAGTTAACCACCAGAGATTCACTCTTCAGGTACAGAATCAATCATACAATTGTCATAATATTGTATTCATCATGATTGCATGTGCTGTGATATTGTTGTTTCTATCCATTTGACTGATTGTAAGTTAGAGACATTTAAGATACATATAAGTCAGAAAATATGATCGGAATGTAAGCTATATTTTGTCTTTTAGAATATTTGTACCACCGTGTCAAGACTGTACTTATTAAAGAAGATTTCTGAGCCGGTTTATGTAGATTTGTGCTTACCACTGTTTAATAAATGAGCATGAGTGTTTTATGACTGGTTTAAAACCATGTGCAATTTTGGGACCTATTTACTTCCCTAACTGTTAATTGCCTTCTTGTTTTTCTGTTGATATTGTCTATATAGCACAATGCCGACTACACTGACAAAGTGCATGTATTGTACAGTACATGAGAGGAAATTTACTCAAAGCTTTCATTTTCTTCTTTTTTTATTATGTTTCTCGTCTATCTTTCTCTACATTTTTGTTGCTTTCCTTTCTTTCCTTTTTGTTTCCCTTTTTAGATTTTTTAGCACGTACTCGTTCTAACCAGTTTTATTGTAAGCTCTTTTGTGTTTTACGTGAATAAATAAATTATTATTTAAATTTATTATTATTCCTTTTATACCCCCCCCTCTCTCTCTCTCTCTCTCTCTCTCCCTATACAGTCGAATCTCTCCACAACGGCCACCTCAGGACAATATTTTGTGGCTGTTGTGTAGAGGTGGCCGTTGTGTAGAGGTGGCCGTTACAAATGTAGAGGTAGTCGTTGTGTAGAGGTGGTCGTTGTGTAGAGGTGGCCATTGTGTAGAGGTGGCCATTGTGTAGAGGTGGCCGTTGTGTAGAGGTGGTCGTTGTGTAGAGGTGGTCGTTGTGTAGAGGTGGCCGTTGTGTAGAGGTGGCCGTTACAAATGTAGAGGTAGTCGTTGTGTAGAGGTGGCCGTTGTGTAGAGGTGGCCGTTGTGTAGAGGTGGCCATTGTGTAGAGGTGGCCATTGTGTAGAGGTGCCCGTGGTTGTGTAGAGGTGGCCGTTGTGTGGAGGTTTTAAAAATGAATAAATGTATGGGTTTGCTGGTGGCCGGGACAAAAAACCCTGGCCGTTACGGAGAGGTCACCGTTGTGGGGAGGTGGCCATTAGTAGAGGTTTGACTATAGTTTATAAACCAAGCATTTTATTCCTTAGATTCCCTGAGGGAGACCAACTCTTAGTTTTTTTCTCTTGGGTCATGTGCGTGTGTATTGAAGCCCTAAGTTGACTTCATTTTAATTTCAGGTGTCTTCTATATATTCGATACTGAACTCTGGATGCTTTGAGGAATATAGGTGCATTATTACTTAATTTGGTACTGCATGTACATTGTATATAGTTACATGCACAGAGTTATACATGTACAATCATATTTTAATGTATTTATTGCCAACGAGTCAGCCGAGCAAAGATGCGAGGCTGACGAGGCGGCAGCAATATGGTGCTGAAGCATGAACATTTCTTGTATGCAGAAAAAAACTCAAATTGACCACCAAAATGTAATGTAATGTAAAGTAATGTAATGTAGACCACGGTCTAAACCAATCAGAAAGCGCTTTTGTCTGACGTCATAATAATCATGTGGTTGTCACGGAAGAGCTAAATGTACGCTGATCGCTAGTATGCTGTTGTTTACGCTGTTGTTTGCCAACAAAACAGGCAATCTAGATCATGCATTGTAACTATGAAGATAAAAAAACACTGGCATCAGTTCCTTTAATTTTTACAATAAATGTATTGTTACAAATTCTTTTATTCAGATTTTTCAAGCACCAGTTAAGATATATGCTATTAAAGGACAGCTGTCCTGAGTTATTCAATGGAACAGAATGCCCTACTTGCCCAAAGGTTTGTTGCAATAATTATTGGTAACAACAGTTGATCCAATTCTGTTGTTATGCATATTCATTCACTTTTAATTAGAGTGCCACATCAGCAAAAGCTAACATGTACTATCATCAACATTGCTGTATTAATTATATTTATTATTAAATTGAAGACAGAAGGAGTGCTTATTGAAAGCATGGATGCATGCTTTGGGTTGTCAAGGAAGAAAGCACAAGGAGAAGGAGTTGGAATGCCAAAACATCAAAATGGTTTCTTTGCTGACCAAGATGATGTTGACAATTTTGTCAACAATTACAATGAAACAGCTGGTGCTAGCCATGTAGACCATGTGAGTGTGATAATATGCAGAACATGGTGCTAGTAATGTAGACCATGGTATATTGTGGTTACATATGCCAGCTGTATGTACACTACATATACAACTTTGTAGATCTATATCTCGTGATTTGTTTCTGAGTGTGTCTCTGTCCTCTAATCAGCCTCTAATCATCAGTATATACACATTATATTTCACATATTTCATATAACATATACCTGTATACATTTCTCTTAAGGACTGTAGTCAGTTTCATGCAGGGGAGGTCCTACCAGCTCTCCGTTCCAAAGGCAAGAATAAACTTTTGGATGAAAAGGGAATTTTTGGAAGGGTGTGCAGGCATGATTTTCCAAAGGGCTTCCTAAGCATTAAGCATGGTGAAAGGTTAGTATATAGACTGATGCATAATTGCAGTTGTACCTTAAGGTAGTATACATTTATACAAATATCTAATGAGATACAACATATCTAATGAGATGCAAAGTGTGAAACATCACTTATTTTCTTCTAATATATCAGAATCATCAATTTTAGATTACTATCGCATCCAACAAGGACAACACAATAATTGTCAGCACTATTTTGTGCTCAAACAGTTGTATTTGATCATGTTTAACATTTTGCAGATCTCATTAGATATTTACATGTATATATTTGTATAAATGTATACATGTACTACAACTTAGATAGATGATAGATAGATAAACGTTACTTTCTGCAATCGCCGGAGTGTATATAATAATAATAATAATATCATATACATTTATATAGCACCTACTCACATGTATACAGGCCCCCAGGCGCTGTATGTGGACAACCAACCTACATGTATAATCAGTATAATAGCACATCTTACTTTTAAATTGAGCAAATTGATGATATGTGTCATAACAGTTTTGTTTATTGCATTGTGTATAGGATTGCATATTCTGTTTATGAGATGCAACGGATAAAGGAATCGCTGTTGCCAAATATCAAGCTTGTCGTTATGTACGACATCGCCTGCATTCTGGATAAGCACATTAAGGTGATTGTTTTGTTTAAATCTAAAGTGGTAATAAAGTTATACACCTAATTTCAAAAACGTTGTCCAATAATAATCAAAAAAGCCAAATAGGATTTCATTAAAAGACAAAAGAAGTGCACTCAAGCTGAACTGTTTCTTTTGTCTTTTTGAATGAATTCGTATTTGGCTATTTGGACAACGTTTTTGAAATTAGGTGTATGTACATGTACATGTATAGGTATAATACATTACTTATTTTGTTCTCTCTTTTTAGAATAATCACAAACTTGCTGGTCTGCAAGACGTGCCCTTGGCAATCCCTATTTTTCACTGTTATGGACACAAATCTTCTTGTCAGGTACATGTATATGAAATGACATGCATAAATAGTTTTTCTGCTTATGCTCATTTCAGAAATCAAGGAAAGGAGGAGAGTTGTTATTGTGATTGCCCAAAACATTAATCAAATGGTCAGTTGTGTACAGCACCTTATTAATATGATTCCGTAGGTTCAATTTAGCCCCAGACGAACAGCCGGTATTGGGTTGACTGATGGTGAAGGGACAGAACGTCTGTGGGCATTCCTCCGAGACTTCTCGAGGATAACAAAAGAGATGAGTCCACAAAAACGAATAGACTCTCTAAGTGATGGACTTCTGCATTATGGAAGAGAACTTATCAGGAAAATGGGTAACATGTTTTAAAATGTGGAATACCCTGTCATTTTATTTGCATAATAATATACTCTATTGTGTGTTTTGCGTCGTTTCCAAAGACTGCCGCTATAAGAGTTTGATATGGTGGCAGGGTATTCTATAAATTGTTCCTTTCTATGAGCTGTTAGTTGGCGCTTTTCTACTAACAACCAATGTATCTATCCATTTTAATTCAAAACTTTGCACAATTAGGTATTTCTCTAAAGGTGCGGCTGACGCGGTCAATTGCTCTCGGGAAGGCTATCACTGAAGAGATGGAGGAGATTGCTAAGAGTCTCTCTGGTATGGCCTATTCTTTTCAAACACCTCTTGTATCTAATTCTTACTTCGTTTCCGCTCTGATGAAATCACCACCATATCGTGGTGGAGCAGTTTGTGGGTTAGGGTACCCCCTATTCATGCATCATTGATGTATATACTCCAACAATGCCGGTCGCAAAGTAGAGATCAGACGAAGAAAACAGCCAAACCTCTATTACGCGGTAACCCTCTGGAAATAGCCAACTGACCGCTTAATAGAGGTGACCACTTAATAACAATTTCCCACCCCTGGCACGTGCCCCTGGGGACAGGAGTAGTCCAGCCCAGGACTGGCATGATGTTTGCCGCGGGAATCTAAGATATATGTTTCTTGTTTTTTTTGTTTTCTTTTTACTAAAACCAAGGATTGATTTCTATACATCTTAGAGTGATTCCAATAAACCTGGGCATTCCTGGGCATTACTAACTACACCAATACACACTATTAGACACTCACTCTTTTGTTTTCTTTTGTTCCTTTGCAACTAATAAACACTGACAGCTAATTAGTAGTGCCCAGGTTTATTGGAATCACTCTATTTGAAACGAAAACTAGAATGATTTAATTTAACCTGTGAAATAGATACACCTGTTTTCAAAAACGTTGCCCATTTACAAAATACAAAATAGTAAACTAGCAAATTGTTTCTCTGATAATTCCTTTTTTACTATTTTGTATTTTGTAAATGGGCAACGTTTTTGAAAACAGGTGTATTTAACACACATATCCTAATTCCATTCTGTTCCTTTGTTTACTTTTGACTATTAGATACTAACTATTAAATTTTATTTCACGGATTAAGTAAAACCACTCTAATAGCTAGTGTGTAAAATAGTCAAATAGACACAAGAGTCGGTAATAAATATTTCAAGAGTTTTAAAAGTAAAACTATTTTACTCCAATGATAATAAATGAGATATTCCAAATACAATTCCAAAGACATATTTTTACAACAGTTAGTTTCTTAGATCAGAGGAGTTATGGAATGTCTATTATTTTATACTGTCTTGTATATAAAGGTGTTTTATAATTACACTTACATCATAAGATTGTGCATGCACAATAAAAGTTGAACAAGTATTCAAAGAGATATATTATGGTTACATTATTTAAATAAAATTAGCTTTTTTTAAGGTTTCTAGAATACAGTTTTTAAAAAGGTCAGGCATAATAAACTGAACTCCTTCTTTCACCTCTAAAAAGTGCTCTAAATAAATTGGCCCATGGTCACACTTAATAATCCAACGAAACTGAATTTCTTGTTGAGCATCAGGGACGTCGGGCAGAAGAAGTCCATACGTTGAGGAATAATTATTGTCAAGATTTAGCCAATATCCTTGTAGCTTGGCCTTGCCTTGTTTGGGCTTTAAAATCTCTCCCAGGGGGGTAGAAGGACAATAGAATAGCCAGAAGTGTTCATCCTCTGCCTCAGTGTACACAGGAAGAATTATCCCTTTGTGTTCAGTAGCTACCTTAATGTTATGACCCACTGCTGACCAAGCATCTAGATCAAAATAATTTGAACAATGGGTCCATAAAATAAGTCGGTCTTCTTGTGTCAATCGCAGATCCGTCACCTCTACTTCATCCTCAGTTATAATATGGTTGCTGGCAGCAGCCAAGACAGCTTCAGCAACATTCTTACCAGCAATCTTAGTTAGTACAGATTGTATCATGCTCAGTGGCTGGTGGCTGTTGACAGGATGGGTATTACTTGATAGGGGATCAGGTTCCAAATGCTGCTGTTGAGGTACGTTGGCACCTTCATTCACCAAGACAAACCTAATGTCCTCTTGTACCTCCATGATGGCTTTAGCCTGTCGGCTACCATAGTTGTAAGGTCTTTTAAACACTATTCCTGGTGGTAGATTTTCAACTGTGAAACCACCCTTTTGATATGGCACACGGGAACCAGGCTTGTTTACTGCCTCACCTAGTTAAATTTTAGAAAACTTGTTAAAGATTACATGTCAAAATCACATACATGTATTCTTAAATATTTTACAATGCCAAAAAGGCAATGAACAGGAACTAGATAGATAGATAGATAGATAGATAGATAGATAGATAGATAGATAGATAGATAGATAGATAGATAGATAGATAGATAGATAGATAGATAGATAGATAGATAGATAGATAGATAGATAGATAGATAGATAGATAGATAGATAGATAGATAGATAGATAGATAGATAGATAGATAGATAGATAGATAGATAGATAGATAGATAGATAGATAGATAGATAGATAGATAGATAGATAGATAGATAGATAGATAGATAGATAGATAGATAGATAGATAGATAGATAGATAGATAGATAGATAGATAGATAGATAGATAGATAGATAGATAGATAGATAGATAGATAGATAGATAGATAGATAGATAGATAGATAGATAGATAGATAGATAGATAGATAGATAGATAGATAGATAGATAGATAGATAGATAGATAGATAGATAGATAGATAGATAGATAGATAGATAGATAGATAGATAGATAGATAGATAGATAGATAGATAGATAGATAGATAGATAGATAGATAGATAGATAGATAGATAGATAGATAGATAGATAGATAGATAGATAGATAGATAGATAGATAGATAGATAGATAGATAGATAGATAGATAGATAGATAGATAGATAGATAGATAGATAGATAGATAGATAGATAGATAGATAGATAGATAGATAGATAGATAGATAGATAGATAGATAGATAGATAGATAGATAGATAGATAGATAGATAGATAGATAGATAGATAGATAGATAGATAGATAGATAGATAGATAGATAGATAGATAGATAGATAGATAGATAGATAGATAGATAGATAGATAGATAGATAGATAGATAGATAGATAGATAGATAGATAGATAGATAGATAGATAGATAGATAGATAGATAGATAGATAGATAGATAGATAGATAGATAGATAGATAGATAGATAGATAGATAGATAGATAGATAGATAGATAGATAGATAGATAGATAGATAGATAGATAGATAGATAGATAGATAGATAGATAGATAGATAGATAGATAGATAGATAGATAGATAGATAGATAGATAGATAGATAGATAGATAGATAGATAGATAGATAGATAGATAGATAGATAGATAGATAGATAGATAGATAAATAAATAAATAATTGAATGAATGAATGAATGAAAAACGAATAAATAAATGAATGAATGAAATCAATTTTTAGGATATTTTGGTGCTAATGGAGAGAGTATGGTTTTTGGCCTCTCTGCCCTAAATAGGGTATGTTAATCAATTGTTATCATTAAATATACATATTTAGCAATCCTAAACAGGGTTTCAAACCCTCAGTGGGATCACCTGGGTCAAGTCCTCCCATTAAACATTTTAATAAAATTGGACAGTTAGAAGTTGCAAGCCTTCAACCACTTATTCTGCATATATAATATATTACTAACATTTATTTTTTAAAGTTTATTATTATTATTATTACTTAGAATATAGTATTTATAATATCGAATCATATTTTTTTAAAACATTTTTTTACTTACTTAAATTATACATATTAATTACTATTATTTATTATTTAATTGTGTAAATTATGCAATTCAACTTATACTGCAATATTATTGTTTAATAAAGATCTATTTTATTCTCCAGTCACTTGCAAAAATTCTGGCCGCTACAAAATATCAATATATCAGGTGCATTATGGGTAATTAAATAATACTATTTTGAGTTTCCTAACTTATTAAATGAAGCACAATTTACAAACAACAAACGTAAGACTAAAATAAACATTATACTAAATATTTCTAGCAACTTGGCTGGCAAACCGATTTAAGGGGAATTTTTGATTATTTAATTACCCATAATGCAACCAATATATTGATATATTGATATTTCGTAGCAGCCAGAATTTTTGCAAATGACTGTATTTTATTCTATATATACAAACAGTCAATGTCATTAATGTTGTCCAGCTAAAAAGGGATAAACACTACAATAAATATCACATGTCTCATTCTATATTCATTTTGAGTGCATGGAATTTTAATTTCAAAAGCATAAATCACTTCTGCCTGTGAAAACGGGCATTGTTAACATTCTGTTCTCACACTGAGGTGATGTTTGCTTTTGAAATTAAAATTCCACTCATGCAAAACGAATCTAGAATGAGACATGTGACATTTATTGTAGTGTTAATCTCTTTTTAGCTGGACAACCTTAATGAAATTGACTGTATACACCTGTTTTCAAAAACGTTGTCCATTTACAAAATACAAAATAGTATAAAGGAATTAACTAGAGAAACAAAAAAAAATTCAATCATGCGGAACTGTGGCTCATTGTTTCTCTAATTAATTCCTTTCTACTATATAATCATTGTCGGGTTGAAAATCACGAAAGCAATGACCAAAAATAACACTGTAAAATCATTGATTTTTTATCCAGACTTTTAGGATCTTAGTTAATTAAACAGCTCATATATTTTCAAAAATATGAGGACACTGAATATATATATATATACACCTATTTCAAAAAAGGTTGTCGAGGACATCAGTCCATAGGCGATAGGTTATACATCGTTCCAAGACCGAACTGCATTATGGTAACAGTTTGAATGGCATGTATGCCAGAAATATTTCATAACAATTTGATTCAATTAAAATGTGTCTTGGTCGACCGTTGAAATGGAGAAATAGGTACGATATCATATAGGCTTTCATACATTTTGGGCCATTCAAGCTGTTACCATAATGCAGTTCGGTCTTGGAACGACGTATAACCTATCGCCTATGGACTGATGTTTACGACAACCTTTTTTGAAATAGGTGTATGCATGTAATGTGGTTCATGAACTGATTTCCCATCCATCCTTGCGGTCTCAGCTTCTATGATTTATGAATTTCAACCCCAAAACAATATATTATGCAATTAGTATATAGAAATGTATAGGCTAGCTATATCATTTAATTATGGATAATAATAATAATAATAATGTGATATAATATATTCATTAACTCACTGTATTTCTTATTGAACAGTCGTTGAACATCCTGGTGGTTGTATTTCTTAGTTTGTGCATCTGTATATGCATGAAAGAAATTAAAAAAAAAGGATTCAAACATAAAAAAATACCATAAACACCCATACGTACATAAATTTTTCGTTTAAAATTGGGGGTGCGGCTTTATCTACCGGAACATCTGTGAATGGCATTGCCGAACATTTGCATAATAATATATTGGGAGAAAAGTATTTTGTACAGTTTAACATATTTTATACACATAAGATTAGATATGTACACAGTGAGGCGTGCAACTCTTATAAAACACATTCAAAAACAATATTACATAAGATGAAAATTATAAACAAAATATACATACAGAAATGTGTTCTAAACTTTAGCACAACATCTGGGTTGGTTCTTAGAAAGGATATTCCTTCTGCAGATCCAATGTTATAAAAGTCCCCTGCTGAGTCCAGTAACATCAATGAGCTGTTACAGCCCAGCTCCTCCAGTAGTAGAATCTAATAATTAACCATGAGGATTTGAATAATTAGTAAATAGCACTAATGAAACATTAGAAAACAATAGAAAGTACATTAGCACGATTTAAAGTTGGTACTATTTCATGCTTTTCTATTAATTACACTCTGCTGTATACATGTACATACCGGTAGATCTGTTTTCAAAAATGTTGTCCTTTTACAAAATAGTAAAATAGTAAAAAGGAATTGATTAGAGAAACAATGAGCCTGAGTTCAGCTTGATTGAATTTCTTTTGTTTCTTTAATTAATTCCTTTTTTGCTAAAAATATTTTACTATTTTGTATGTAGTGAAACTAGCTCAACGATTTTGTAAACAGGTGTATAAATCAAGTTATGTATATTCTAAAAATGGCTTAATCAAACATGCCATGATTTCTATTGTGTAAATTTTCTAATGAATTATTAATGCTTCCAAAAGGTCCAAGTTAGGTATATTTATAGTGGACTATCAATTTTAAGGACAATACAATTACACAATTATTATTTAAATATGCCTTTTTTTAAACATGTTTCAACATGCAGTGTCAGCTACTCTCTTCATCAATAATATGATATTACAGAGTATGTATATGTGTAATATATACAATAATAATAATAATACAATATGAGCGGCCAATCTGTATGGGATGAACAAACTCGAGCCACAGGTGAGAGTTTGTAAATCCCATACAGATCGGACGCTCATATTGTATATTACCAACGATATATAACTGGATATTTAATTTTGATGATATGAAGCAGCTTGGCCGAGAAAATTCAAATGAGGATGATTAATTCTGTATCCAATTTACAGATGTCCTCCAAGGTAGTGATTTCCATTGTATTTCCCTCATTAATTATTCATGAATTTGACATGTAGAGTTTACAACATAAGCAGCAGACTGTTGTATCAGAATTAAAACCTAGCTTGATCCAAAGGCAATACCACATGCTGCGATTGTTGTAAACTGCTTATTCAATGCACAAGTAAGCTTATATAATGCAAATTAGGATGATTTTGTATCAGACTTACAGTCCTTACAAACTTCTCCACAGTTATGATTTATATTGTGTTTTCCTCATGAATTATTAATAACAAGACGCTCAATGAGCGTATACTCGGACATTATGACAAGTAGATCTCTATCTTTGCTCACCAACACACGCCATTGGTAGAACAAGCCACAGCCATCTCAAAATTGGCAGACGAAGAGAGAGAAGAGACTATAGACCTTTTGCATAAAGCCACTAATCATATGCAGAGCAGATACACGCTTAGCCTCACTCTGACTCAACGAAACAAAAGATCTATCCAACGATATGTCATTGTTTTATTGAGTCAGAGTGAGGCTAAGCAAAAGGTCTATAGCCAGTCATTCTTCCGTGACAATCTCCGATACTTGACCCTGTTCTTTGATCATATACGTCCAAGGCACGTTATGACAATGACAGTTGCATGACGAGGGAGACTATTTGTCGGTGATCATAGATAAAGATCTTGTACATGTGGTACGTCTTGAGGTTGCATACAGTAGGTCAGATGGTTCTGATAACGCCCTTCAAGGCGTGTTTGTTTTTGTTTAATATATTTAAGCTTACAATTAAAGGCTTCAATAGCACTATTTTCAGTCAATCATGCTTCTTCATTTCTCTTCTGCATATTAAACACAACTGCCTCTCTCTCACGCGATACAGCACGAGTTTCTACACACTGAGCACTTCTAATCGGTAGTCGTGAAACGATGAGTTAGCATTTCTATTAACGATAACCCTATATTTGACCCGTTTGAGCATAGAATTACTTCATTAGGGTTCGGATATTATCGCCCCCGTTTTCAGCCAATCGAAACCCTGGAACAGACATTCCTGACCGATACGATCACATTCTTCGCATGCTTTTCATTCCGAAGCCTAACAATAATAATAATAATAAAAAGAAAGCCCATTTTTTAACTCGATCACTTCCTCTGGAAGTGTCCGAGTAATGAGTTGAAGAAATTTGAAGAAATAATGAAGAAATTACAAGTCAATGAAATGTAACAAGTCAAGAGCATGCATAAATAAGCTTAAACACGAAGTTCCGGTATAAAAGGAGCCTGCCCAGGGGTAAGACAATACGTTTGCTAATTAATCTTTGTATCACTACATGAATACATGCACATGAATATGAGATTGCCAATGGTTGATCAAACAAATGTATTGTTGTACCCCTGCCACTGGGCATGCGTCCTTTTAATACCGGAACTTCGTGTTTAAGTGATCTCAAATACCTCTGCAATTAACTGTCTTTTGTGCTTGGCAATAATTCTTTGCACCTGATCCTCGTTACAGTGCGAATCGAAAAACCGTGGGCACCCAGAAATATTTCAGAAATCGTTTATCGTTCGTTAAACAATCAGAAACAACTCTCTAACTGCAAGAAGTTCGACTGATTTGTAGTCAGATAAATTTCTTGCAGTTAGAGAGTCGTTTCTGATTGTTCAACGGAAAATAAACGATTTTTGAATTATTTCTGGGTGCCCACGGTTTTTCGATTCGCACTGTAAGAGTGTTGATATCTGGGGATCTGTAGTTTTTGGCAGTACAGGCAAAGCCCTGTTTATCTTCTTCTGACACTTGTGTCTTCCACCGATCGCCAGCAAGTTTGTTCTTCTCGGACATAGTCAACCCCTTGCATTCATCTAGCAGAAGCACAATAAATTCCCCCTGTGCATCAACTGATACTATAAGATCTGATGTAACAAGACAACACAGCACACATCAGTGTGTTTGGCAGAATAGAGATTTATTTCCAGTGAACGAACTAGCTGACAACAAATGGCTAGAAATAAACCTCTGACCCACCATAAGGGCGGGTGGGATGGGTAAGCGATTTGATATAACAATTTGACAAAGTAGGTGAGCAGTGAAAGCTCTCTACCAACTGAAACTAGATATGCACCGAAGAGCATGGGAAGGGCATCTAATAGTACAACAATATCGGATATCTCTCCTATTAATAATTAAACAAATAAGAATCTTAGCATGAGGCAATTAAATATTTTAAAGTATACTATAAAATAAACCAATTCCCCCTGTGCATCAACTGATACTATAAGATCTGATGTAACAAGACAACACACAGCACACATCAGTGTGTTTGGCAGAATAGAGATTTATTTCCAGTGAACGAACTAGCTGACAACAAATGGCTAGAAATAAACCTCTGACCCACCAACAACCACCAAACACACTAGTGAGTGCTGTATGCGACATTCAGATGGAAGGTAGGGACTGAGTCATCCCCTCAGAAACACGTAACTTGGCTTGCATAGAATACTCTAAATAACTTTTATAAGCATCGGACGACCAGTCCCCAAAGACCTGAATAAGCTCCCCTGGCAGACCAGAGGAAAAGGCCCAGTTGGCGCCTCCTCTGCGAAATGAGTGTCCCCTGTAAGATTCAGCAGCCGGCACCCCTGCGACAGATAAACGATGACGAAAAACCCGCACAAACTCGGCCTTAGTGACTGGACTCAAAGTAGAGGGATGAGATGGGACAACAAATGCAGGGGAGGCAGGTGGTGCGGGGATGAGCTGACACATGCGCTGAAACATGGCAACTGGACAGAGAGGTGAATGAGGATTACGTACTAGAGGTAAACATATGACACATCTCTCTCGGATACCTTGAAACCCAGCTCCCCTTGTTCCGGCTACAGGTGTAAAGAAGAGTCGCAAATATAAGTCACATGAAACCGCTCAAAATTTCGGAATTTCATGGTTTACTTGCTGAGTTGAAGTCTTCTTGTATCCGTGTGAATATGACTGGAAATAAATGAAGAAGCTTTCTATAAATGAAAAAAGCTTTCTATAACAAGAAGGTCATATCGATCTCTTTCTGTGTGTCTCCAAGCATTGCAGTATAAATATTAATGACACGTACCTTTAGATGATTACTTTAGAAATCGTTCGACTGTATAAGTACATGTCAAAAAACACATTAGCATTCTGAAAATGATTCACTGCATCGGGAGCTAGTCATAATAATAATGCAAATATGCTATCAGAGACGCCACCTTTTTATATTTTATGTTCTATTTACTCTAACGTTTTCCATACATGGTGACATACAGCTATTTCAAAAAACGTTGAAAACTGAATACTGCATACTGAATAGTGCATTCCAAGACCAAAGGGTATTGTGGGCCTAGTTATTACTCGGGCCCAGGCCGCAGGCCGCCCGAGTTAGAAAATGCGTTTTTTTCGGTAGTAGACGTCGGTCGTGGACGTAGTCCGGTCAAAGAATGTAGAAAGTATGCGACGTATTTAATCGTATCGAGTTTCAAGATTAATCAGCAGATAAGAAAAAAACGAACGACACACAGAACTCACGTAGATTTGAATCTTAGCTTTGAAAGCAGCTGTAGATCTTCAAGCTATTAAAAGGTCAGGATTCTAGTTCATCGTTCAATGACTAGAAGTGGTAGAAGGACTAGAAGCTCGCTTGAAATATATTTAACCCAAACAAACGTGCGCCCGTTATCAGAACCATCTGACCTATGCAACCTCACTACGTATCATGTACATACATACTCACCCTTCACATGGTCTCCCTCGTCACTCAACTGTCACTGATTGTCATGACGTTAGAGAAATGATATTGTCAAGAACTCGCTATGTCAGATACTGAGATATTGCTAAGTCATCGTATTCGACGACTAGAAGTGAAAGAAGCAGTTGACCTGTGCAGAAGAGAAATTATGTTGTATCCAAGGCAAGCCATCCATCAGTTCCTCTTAAATACGCTCTCACATACAAACGCATACGCCGATTCGTGTGGGCCCACTCTAAAAGATGTTGAGCGTTTTCGACAGGGCCTTTACATGAACTCATCAAAAGCAAAATTGAACTCAAAGTCCAAAGGTAATCAATTGAACTCAAGCTCAAAAGCAAATCAAATGAACTCAAGAACTATAATACAAATGAACTCTAATGTTGACTTAAATGTGAACTCAACTGAGTACTGCCTAGCCAAGCATGTATACCACAACTTGAAGCCAGATATACTTATTCAGAAGTGTGATTCCAACATGGACAAATCCAAAGGTGAGAAAACAACTTTGAAATCGCACATATTCATGGTCATGGTCTCCAAAAACGGGTCCGCTCTATGTATAAAGCCGAGCATACGGAAGTACGATTCAAAGATGCTCGCCGAAACATATATACATATTCTCTTTCTTGACGCAACTGTCAATCACTGTCAGCTCCCTTCTCACGCAACTGAGAATGTTCTTGTTATCTATGCACACCAAAAAATAGATATAAATATGATTTTTCTTCAACCAACTGGCATTCATTTTCAAGTACTTCCTCGGGCAACTGACATTTTCCTTTTCACAATGCCCGAGTGAACGCTCATTGAGCGTCTTGTTTTGAAATAAAAAGTAAATATACAGCGATTTGTTCGCAATATGGAGCTGGTATATTGTTTCTGATGGAATGCACTAAAAATAAAGTAAATTATTATTATTTATATTACTTTACACAATAATACACGAGTCCCAAAATGCATTTCGGTCTTGGAATACACTATTATTCAGTATCAACGTTTTTTGAAATAGCTGTATATAATTTATAATAACAGAAAAAGAGAAAAGAAGAATCAACTATATTAATTAAGATTCAGGTAACTTGAAGTGGGCTTGCAGTCAGCTAATATATATATATATTTTTAAATATCGGAATCACTGGTCGCAGGCAACTCTTATCTCATTTATTTACAGAATAATTTCATATTTTTTTTCGACATTGTTCAGATAATCATTCGAGCAATCAATCAATAAATTTTCACACACAAAATGCATGCATTAATTTCGACCAGCGATAATCTCCGGGGGAGATTACCATATATAAGGGCCGGTTAAGTATGATGCTTGTTAATTAGAAAACTTAAGATCGATCGAGCGATCGAGTAGGCTCAGTATCCAGCCGCTGGGGTTTCGTGCGCCCGCGATACTCTCCCCCTCACGGCTGGGCGCACAGGCTTGAAAGCGTGTCCGTGACGTATTTAAGTAATTAGCATAAATAAATATAATAACGGAAGCGGAAGTGAAATTTTATTCGGTTGAAAATCCAATTTACTCAAACTTTATTCGCGCTCGATTTGTTTGTCCTAAATAACCAGAGTGGTCGTATTCATTTGCCAAAAACAGGAAGAAAATAAAACGAAACGGATGTCTTTGGGAGGAAATGTGTCTTCAATCTTGCACAACACGCCACATTTCATAGACTCATCTTCTTGCTCTTCGCCAAAGAAAGCCGCTTTACAGTGGATTTCACACAACTTTGGCCGCTGCGCGCGATTGCGAAGTTCGTCAGTCGCAATTCCCAACTTTGCCAACGAACTTCGGAACTTCAAAGTGGAATTGACCAGAGTCAGGGCTCCTGCCAGAGTAGATGTTTGAAGCTGATATAAATACGATGGTTTCAAAAACTCATCAAAACTATTGTTCAAAGTCGATTTCGAGGATGAACGACATCGCTATGAAAGGACTTTATCTCCATAATGCAGTTTGAAATACACTTTTTGAAACATTTCGTTTGAGATGCAATTCTAGCAAATATTTGAATTCGAGACATAAACATTACTTACGGTTCACTGAACCAAGCAAGTTCACAGTGAAGTCGGCAAAGATCGTTATTGAACTTCGCAATCGGAGCGGCTAAAGTTGTGTGAAATCAACTGTAATGTCCCTTTGATGAAAGGAAGTTAACTTGGTATTTCATGAGAGACACTAGCGGCGATATCACGAGGTCAAAGACGAGTGGAGCAGCTTGGAAAATTAGAGATTTTCCAGAGCCAGTAGGAAGAACAACGAAGACATTCTTTCCTAGAACAATTTCTTTCAAAGCTAAACGCTGTTTTTCTTTAAAAAAACTCTCTAAATTTAACTTCTCAAGCCAAGGGCATATTCACAAGCATCAAAACTCTCCATCACGCCATTTTTAATTTATGCCCCCTAAAAACTGGGGGGCAGATTTCTGATTGGTTGACAAAAACAAAGGACAAGCTCGTGCGCCCAGCCGTGAGGGGGAGAGTATCGCGGGCGCACGAAACCCCAGCGGCTGGATACTGAGCCTAGCGATCGAGTCACTCCCAAAAATTTATCAAAATGGCCACGTCGATGCACGATCTTAAATACCAAGAGGAGAATCAACGTAACGCATTTTCATCACTTTCCAAGCGAAGCAAAACCCGTGATGAAATTCAACGTAAGGAAAAAGTAAGTGTTCTTGCAGCATTCTTTGCTTGGGGAGGCATCTTCTACATGTTCGAATCAGCAGCCCTTTCAGGAGCACAGGATATTCTGGCAGGAGCAACACTACAAACATCTACGGTCTATATCGCATTCATCGCCTCGGTCACATTTACTAATGTTGCAGCTCCACACTTGGTCATAAGAGTTCCATTTTCATGGTCCATTTCATGGGCTGTTCTGCTTCAAATGGGAGGACTTCTTGTAGTTCCATTCGTGGGTAATGTTTACTGGAAGTTACTTGGTGTAGTGGTGATGGGTTTTGGCACTGGATACGGACAAACAGTTCTTCTTGCGTTGACATCGTTCTTTGACTCAGAGAAAGCAGTCTCTTCGTACGCTGCAGGAACAGGGTTTGGATTTATGTCATCTTTGCTTTATTATACAGGTAAGAACAAAGTCATCCATGCAATTCAACTAGTAAGTAAAATATAACATTACTGCGCTCGGGCATAAATGACCTTCATTGGGCCTAAATAAACCATTATCAGTGCCCTCAAAAGTTCACATTAACATCATTTATATATTTCATAAGCCCTAAATTATCAAGGATTAGTTCAAAAGAAATTCTAAATCTATCGAGAAGTGACTCAACTCAACTTCGCCCATCTTGTTTTAATTTTGAAGCAGCTAATTTACATTTGACGCAGAAATATGACGTACTCACGTAAACCTGCGGCAAATTCAGCTAATTTACATAAACCATCATCGCATGTTATATTGACGTCACTTGCGGGCATAAATATTCTATAATACCCTCGGCCCTCTGTTTTCCTGACTTTACAAATGGTTTTCTTAGAATCTACATAGAAATTGCCCTCTAATTCCTTGATAACTTAGGGCTTAGGTAATAATATAAACACGAGGAGCTTTGCCCAAGAAAGGTTTCAAATTTCTGTCTTTGAAAGTCAGAAGTTGCACAGCAGGAGGACCTATTCCCTTTGTATAAAACCACTGAACTATTAGCGGATTATAACGCATTGATTAGATATCTGAAATCCTTCTGTCAACAGTGTTATTGAATAAACTGATCAAACGACTGTAGCGTATGTGCATTTTCATTTAACACCGGTCCACAGGCACTGATTTGCTTATGGTTTTGAAATTACTCAGTGTGCCGTGAGGGCCGGTCTGAACCTAATTTCGGTAGAACCAATTTTAAAAGTATTAAAAAGAACAATAAATTGAAAACCGGTCAGTATAAAGCAAGACCTCGCTTGCGTGCATATGTACCTGTCTTATGTCAAATGTACAAGTCTGTACGGAGTTGCCAGGCAGCGTCAGTTGCTATATTTTTATTGGTTATCGGTTGTGAGTTTGATTGGCATTTAGTAAAGTAATAGCTAACATGATATATAGTTGTTTGTTTCTTCGCTTGTCCGCGCGAAATTCAAAGATCTATTCGTGCAGTACCGTCGTAGCATGTGCATTTTATGATGCGGATTTTATACAACTGAGCCGGAATACAAGCCGAACACTGAGAAAGATGTGACAAGCCCAAATGAGGTATACATGTATAGGTCAGGTAAGTATGGTGCAATATCAGACATCGAAGAAGGTATAAATAGATCAACAGTAAGCTCCACAAAAACCCTACGAAACTGCATGCTAAAGCGGTGGTAAGCCGAATTTCCACCGAGATCTGTGGTATGACCCAAAACGTTCATGAATTCAACTTTTTCTGAGCGTTTTAAATAAGAAATACAAGGCTTTATTGACAAAAATGGCGCCAAATTAAATGTCCTTGTAAATGGTTCGATCGTGGAAGAGCTGGAAAGAAGACGTGTATACGTCTCCACTCCATTTTGACTTTCTGCGATTGAGGGATTCAGTTTAACATGGCTTTGTTCTACTGAAGGATTCGACAGTATTGGAAAACTCATAAATTCCGGCGTTCGTCTTCGTCACAGTTAATGCAATAAGTAACATTAATTCGCTGCTAATCAAATATGTAATATATAATCAAACAATGTTGATAACACAAGCTCTCATATGTGTATCTTGTCATTCTTCCATATCCCAACTGCATGCTTTTAAGGTGACACGCCCGAAAGCAGAGCAACAGAAGTTACTAGGTGAATCGCCCGTAAATCTGTTCTTGGGATGTATTTTCCTCTCTGTAACTACTAAGTAAACATAACAGTCATATCTTGCTTTATTGCGACCAGTGAGCGAGCCCCAGCGAGCGAACTGGGAGCAACACTAATCTTTGGTTGGGCTTCCAACCTGTATTCAGATGCCAGCTCGATTCTCGATTTGTGTTTTTCAGTGGAGAAAGATTTTTTTCACGTGACTTTTGCCCTGACGTCATATATCGTACGTTCCCGTCGTTCATTTGGGCATTTGTGACTCGCGATCTTGTGTTCAGAGTGGATTCGAAGCCTTTTTTGCTCGTACTTTTAATATATCCGATTCTTCGATGGAATTATGTAAAGATCTTCATTTATTGTTGACGATCGCTTTAGTTAGCAACATATCGAGGGGAAGGCAATGTTATTATAGTTAGTCTTTCAGCTCTGTTGTGTGCTAAGTCGCTGCACTGATTGTCACTGTGGACCGCAACATATAAAGTAGTCGATCGAATCCTAGTACCGTATAAATGCTATCTCTTGGAAACCAAGTCATCCCAGATCACTGAATTATCTGCCTAACAGCTCGTTCGTTTTATATCGTGCCGCCAACCGTACCAAACTTTATTCTAAATTCAAGATAAAGGTGTTCATAAGAGATCGTTCATGTATGTTGATTTTTATTGATTGATACTAATGTCTTTCTTCAGTGATAATAATTGCCGTCGGAGCGAAAAATTATCTGTCAATAGATTTCTAAAACTGTTCAGTAGTACACGGGACCACATTGTACGGTCTGGTAGAATACGCGGAGTGCGGAGTGCGGAGTGCGGAGTGCGGAGTGCGGAGTCACGTTAGAAAATCATGGCGTGGTAGACTCCGCGTTTTCTACCAAAGTTGAAAACGCGGAGTCCTAAAAAATGAAATGAAAAAACTGTTTGAAAAGACCGTCCTTTTCACATGGGAACCAGTTATACGTCACAGTCACACGCTGTCATTCGATGTCAATCTTAAATCAGTTTCGAACAATGGAATGTAGAACTAACTACATAAATTAGAGCACCGAGGTAGTGAATGCTGCATTCCCGCTGCATTGTCCTATCATCTTGGATCACTGGAAATGGTACGCCGTCAGCATATTTCACTATCTATCTACGTGATATTCAGGTGAGTTTACTACAAATGTTGATTTCTTTACTGTATTAAACGTAGTGCTTGTAGAACACAATTTCCGGGACATGACGTCATGCAGATATGAAATAGTAGACCGTGATTTGATCTCTTGATACTTCAAGGTAGGAATATCGGCAGCTAGGTGCGGATTTAGGGGATGCAGGGCGCTAACGTAGGGAGGGTGGGGCACGGGGGTCACGTGCCACCCTAAATTTGCTCCGCATAGAAATAAATAAATTTGCTCCGCATAGAAATAAATAAATTTGCTCCGCATAGAAATAAATAAATTTGCTCCGCATAGAAATAAATAAATTTGCTCCGCATAGAAATAAATAAATTTGCTCCGCATAGAAATAAATAAATTTGCTCCGCATAGAAATAAATAAATTTGCTCCGCATAGAAATAAATAAATTTGCTCCGCATAGAAATAAATAAATTTGCTCCGCATAGAAATAAATAAATTTGCTCCGCATAGAAGAACTGAATGGAACTACATGTAGTTTTGTGAGCTGTTTAAAATTTGGTTTCATAAAGATCAGTTTAGCATTGAATTAATAAAGACTGTTTGTTTCTTTTTGTTTGTTTGTTGTTGTTTTTATTCTGGGTGCCTCCCCTCCCCCCTTCCAATTTCTGGGTCCTCGCTACGCCCCTGGTGCAGGGTGCGCGCACAATCCTCCCCCTCTTCCTCTCAGATGAGGTTTTCCTCATTAAATGAAGCTGTCGTTCATTCATTCACTGATATCCAGTGGGACAAGTAATGTTTTTCAGTTCTGTACCGACTAGAATATCTTATCCCGATTCGATTGTCGATGCTGTTCAGTCAAGATATATCCTTTCGGCGTTCAGCGTGAAAACAAATCAAAGACGTGAAATGACACGAAGGGTACTATTTCACGGCAGTAATGGATAGTAGCCAATAAGAACGTGTGGTTCTCACGGTAATTAATCGTTTTTATTTTCAAAATCTGTAACATTGTGTAACATTGTGTGAATTACATATGTACGTTCAGTGCAGTGAGTGTGAATAGACTGCATGTGTATACTTGAAACTGATCCCATGAGTGTAATTATATACCGTATAAAAGGAGCAGTTGACATACATTTCATTTATAAGCAAAATCCGAAATGATCAACTGAAGAAATAAATTTACAAATTACAGTTGTCTTCCATTTAATTCTTCTCTCAGAAGGTAGGAAGTGATGCTATTTTAGATACCCTACACCTCTTTTTTTTTGCCTCCACACCTCCCTAGGAGCTCGCGCACCTTCGCCGCTTGTCAGATTGCATTGTGCCCCGCCGCAATAATGTTCCGATCCCCTTGCTACGGGCCTGACATATTATATCTAAGGATGTAAAAAATCGACATTTTCAATGTTAGACTTTCCACCTTAACATGTTACAGTTAAAAGTAAAACGTGAAATATATAGTGATTTTATGACGATAATTTTTCAGTGCAATGATAATTTCATATCAATGAAAGGAATTATACAGTGAGTGGATATTTTAAAATAACAAATGTGATATCTTTAGCCGTTTTATGCTCCAATAAACATTTAACATTTCGTATGCTAATATATTCGTGAGACATTTTTTTCTTAAATCAAAATTAATCAACTTTCAGATATAAAAGAACATTTTCACATGCATAAATACAATGAACATATATGTGGAATGTATTAACTGATGATTGTAAAAATGTTTTACATTTTTATACTATACATTTGTAAAACCTATTCTTAGTGTGTTATTGATGTTATTTAAAATTGAAATACATTTCTCAATTTTATGGCTGCTTGTTCATTCCTTCCTTCCTTTCTCTATTTCTTTCTCCCTCTCCAGCTCTCTCTCTCAATTTTTTACTGCAAATTAAAATAGTAAACAGAGCTCAGTCATTCACTGAGCTCTGTTTATGTATTAGTTATTGATCAATTTATTCAGAAAGAAACACATTTTGTTTGCGTAATTTTATTGTCGTATCGTATGAACCGTAAAACTGTAAGTATATGCTAACATTTATGGAAATTTGTTGTTAGTGTCATAATTAAAAATTGAGGTGCACACGATAGTAAATAAATAGATCATAATTTACTCATACTACTGGTTTTGTAGTATGCGTTGCAGCCGGACAAGGAGGAAAGAAAATAACTTGAAGAACAGAGTTTTCATATAATTTTTCCATTTCATTTTTTCTAGGACTCCGCGTTTTCAACTTTGGTAGAAAACGCGGAGTCTACCGAGAAATATGCGATATTAATCACGAATTCTGGAAGAAAGAAAGAAAGAAAATAACTTGGAGTCGAAAAAGAACAGTTTTCAAACAATTTTTTCATTTCATTTTTTAGGACTCCGCGTTTTCAACTTTGGTAGAAAACGCGGAGTCTACCACACCATGATTTTCTAACGTGACTCCGCACTCCGCACTCCGCACTCCGCATATTCTACCAGTAACATGACAGCGGCAATCACATCTCTGTAAAAATCAACCAATCAGAAAGGACCGTTCCCACGGCTGAAATGGACAAGAAACGATCGCGAAATCAAAACATTTTTACGTACATGGAGGATTGTCAATTTGTCTTGGTTTTCGAATTCGGAGGTCGCAATTTTTGACCTATGGTTAGCCTAGTTCTACTTGATATTCCAACTGCTTTTAAGGCGACTCGCCCGAAAGCAGAGCAACAGAATTTACTAGGTGAATCGCCCGTAAATCTGTTCTTGGGATGTATTTTCCTCTCTGTAACTACTAAGTAAACATAACAGTCATATCTTGCTTTATTCTACTTGATATTCCAACTGCTTTTTTAAAGGCGACTCGCCCGAAAGCAGAGCAACAGAAGTTACTAGGTGAATCGCCCGTAAATCTGTTCTTGGGATATTTTTCCTCTAGCTCTATGCTAATGTTTTGATATAAATAATAGTATTTGTATTCGAAATGCGGTACATTACGATCGCTGGACGGAAGCGATCAAATTGTAGTTGACTGATTATTTCCAGATAAATCCAACACACCTACATGTAAGTTAATTAACGTTCACACCCATTATCACCATTTTAGAGAGTTGGTGGATTGAATTAAAGGATCCCCACTGCGAAAATCTTTCTTGGGCAAAGCTCCTCGTGATAACATTTAACTCTTGTGTTGTATTGCAGCATTGACGACGTGGTTCTGTGTGTCTTCAAGCATTGCATTCGTCCTCCTGGCGCCTTTCTCTCTACTTTCCTTCGTCTGCTACTACGTTATCACCAAGAATTGTCTCACGAACGCCACCACCTCCATTCATAAGACCGTAGAGTACAGGAGTCTTCAGAACTCCGATGCTGAGGACACTGAAGAAACCGCAAACAGTGATGACTTGACTACGAAGGAGAAGATTTCTACCATCGTGAATCTGTTTGCTTCCGTTGCTGTTCCATTGTTTACAGCATATTTTTCGGAATACACCATACTACAATCGGTGATTACCAGCCTTGGTTATCAAAATGCTCCCTTCAGACCACGTGATCATTACCAGTATTATTTCATTGTCTTGTGGTCTGGGGAGCTGATTGGACGATCCCATCGAACTGTTCTTTCCTTGATTAACAGTCGCTGGCTTTACAACATCACAGTGAAAGGACTATGGGCACTGGCGTTGGTTGAAATCCTTCATTTGTTGATCCTGTTCTGTGAATCTTGGTATCGCTTTCTTCCTGGCGTGGAAATAGTTTTATGTATTTGTTTTACAGCAGGTTTAATTGTAGGATCGTTGTTCAACAATGCTGGTGAATTGTTTAGTGGGCTTCTGGAAGAAAGGCAACGAAAATTTGGCATCGGTTTTTACTCCTTTCCCTTGAACTTTGGAATTTTGACTGCAGGTTTTATGGGACTTGCACTGGAGCCACAATTGAGGCAACACTGCACGGCTCTTGTGACCGACAGTGCCTTCTGCACTACGAGGGCGAAGTCCTTTCAAGACATCGCTTTGGGATGTGCTAGCAAATCGGTACAGCTTTGAAAAATGTATTGCTAATGCAAGTTGTACCGGAAGGACTGAATGAATGAATGTCTGAAAAACTTTGTTATTTATTATGTATTTTACAATTTCTTTCAGTCTTACTAATTTTAAATATTTATTCTTTTATTATTTATTAGCATATCACGAGTGATATATTAATCGGGGACACTTAAATATTCAATAGATTTAAAATATATATGTTTTTTTTCATGACCTGCATTACATACAGATATATTCAATGTTCTCGTAGTTTTGAAGGTATATATATGAGCTATTTAATTAAGATCCTACAAGTCTGGATAAAAAGGTAGATCATTTGACGGTGTTATTTGAGAGTTTTAATTTCCCAGAATTCCTTTTGGTCATAGCTTTCATGATTTTCAACCCGACAACGATTATGCAATTAGCTATATATCCCGTAATGATATGATTCGGGGCGCTTATCATATATTTTTTCAAATCTATTGAATATTTAAGTGTCCCCGATTAGTATGTCACTCGTGATATGCTAATAAATAATAAAAGAATAAATTAGTAAGACTGAAAGAAATTGTAAAATACATAATAAATAACAAAGCTTTTCATTCATTCATTCAGTCAGTCCTTGGCTGCCAGTCAAATAACAAAATCTGAGTCGATATAACAGAACTTTATTAACGACGAACTAGAATAAGTAACAAGAATTGATATGGCGAAAAAACGAAACATGAATGGAGCTGGAACATTTATCGGTGATTACCACGTTACTGTTGCTCAGTGCTCAATCAATGACATATTTTTGGGGGGGGAGGGGAGAGGGGGCGCTTATTCAGGAGAGGGTGCTTATTTCAAAACACGAGGTCGAGGGGGCGGGCCCTTATTCGAATTATTACGGTACATATAAATGTATCGTCACATATCGGTAGGAGTATATTAACTAAAGTTGCTGAAAGAGGCAATTTACATGTATGTCCTCTCAGCGTTGACTGAATACAGTTGAACCTCCGGTTGCGACCACTCTCGTAAGCGACCACCTCTCCTAAGCGACCAGTTTTTCAAAATACCAAAAGTTCAGTTCCAAGTCAAATCACTATAGTTGGAACCTCTCGTAAGCGACCACCTCTTATCGCATAACTTGCAGGCCACACACAAGTCAGAGTCGATGAGGGTAGAAATTGTAGAAATGGTATCAGTTATGTATGCACGACCCCACAAGTTTCTTAGCTTTAATTTTTAGTTGTGTTGAAATAAAGATTATTAAAAAATATTTTTATATTAAAAAATAAAAAGTAAATAAAGACTGTGTATGTATGAGTGTATATGTATGTATCTGTACGTTGGAAGAGGGTCTGAATGGGGTTAACTGACTACTGACAAACGGCTTTAAAAATAACTGTTAACTGACAAATAAAACTCAACTGTCAACTGACAATCGAAGTCTCAAACACGTTCAATTGTTCAAAACAGGATATGACCAGTTAATAGTTAACTAACGTTTACTTGACAAGGTAAAAATTATAACTGACAAATGACCAAATATTTGACTGACAACTGACATACAGACCCCCCAACCCTCCCCCCCCCCCCCCCCCCCCTCTCTCTCCCCATTCAGACCCTCTTGGAAATTCATCATCACGTTGTTATTAATAACTGAGTTACAATGTGGTGAGTTGAAATCTCTCATGGAATACTGAGCTCAAAAACTGATACAGAAAAGGTGATTCAGGTAGTGAAATTGTTGAATAATGAAATAAAGAATCATCCACCTCACTTGAGATGTCACAGTAGCCACACATAGAAGACGATCTAAAGGCAAACAGAATAGATCAGCCATATATATCCTGTCCCTGCCTTCGAATTCCTTCCTTCCTTATTTGTTCGGTTCCCTCTTTCTTTTTGTTCTTTTTCAGTCTCTTTACTAAATGTTTCTATGCGTTTCCAGTGATGTAATAATTTGTCATCAAAACTTACTCATCGTCTTAAATATCCAACAACCGGCAAACCACTCAGAGTTCAACGTTTGAGTAAATTATTCAATAATTGTGTCGGAAAACGTGAATACCATATCAATTGCACTCAGTGCTATATCCTGCGAAGCTCGATTTAGAGAGCGTTGGAACCATCTTAGACTAAAGTCGGGGGGGGTGTATGGGAACTATCCTGGCTATATATGTTATACGGGTATATAGTATGTGTCGGGTACTATGTGAGTTTGAGCTCCTTAGATCTGGAACTAGGGTATCGTTTTTGCACTTTTAGTCTGGGATAGGGTGCCTTTTTGGTCTGGGATAGGGTATTGTTTTCACAATAACGTAACGCGACCAACACGACACTAATCCACTTGTATGTTTACCGTATATGTGTGTACCTATATATGTGTGTACCTATATATGTGTGTACCTATATATGTGTGTACCTATATATGTGTGTACCTATATATGTGTGTACCTATATATGTGTGTACCTATATATGTGTGTACCTATATATGTGTGTACCTATATATGTGTGTGTGTACCTATATATGTGTGTACCTATATATGTGTGTACCTATATATGTGTGTACCTATATATGTGCATGTGTACCTATATATGTGTGTACCTATATATGTGTGTACCAATACCTATATATGTGTGTGTGTGTACCTATATATGTGTGTACCTATATATGTGTGTACCTATATATGTGTGTACCTTATATATGTGTGTACCTATATATGTGTGTACCTATATATGTGTGTACCTATATATGTGTGTACCTAGTGTGCTCAAACCTTTTAACCTTTCGATACAGGAGACTCCAAACATAAACAACATAAACAGTGTGGAAAGAGCCTAATAAGTAATTCTAATACGAATTTTAAATATTTTAATACTTGACATTGTGTAATCACACATCCGGTGTTGGGTTACTAGTTGTCTAAGGTCATTCAAATGCAACCAAGTACGCAGACCAGTAGTCTCCCTCGCAGCCGTGCTAAGTGTCGTCACGCAACGCTCTCTCCAGAGCGTTTCGTGACCGGCGACACTTAGCACGGCTGCGAGGGAGACTAGCAGACCAGTGGTTTGCTTTGATATGGTTAGCTCAGTTGTCATGTACAAGTTACAGCTATCAGAAAGCCCATCCACATCACATTGAGTTACTTTATATATTGTGGCTATTTTGCCTCCGAGGCACTAGTTTGTAATGTTTATCACCCGTTTCCAACGCTGAATCTATTCTTAGCGTTCGTTTGCAGTACAAACTGTTAAACAATCATATTCCCTTCCCTACCCCTGCTCAGTGAATCTACTGTCAATCCAGCAGCAGATTCTGAAATCTGTGACGTCAAAATGACGTCAATCCCAATCTGCTGCTTCCAATCTGTTGCTGGTCGAATCTGCTGCTGGCGAATCTGCTGCCAGAATCAATCTGGTCAAAATGCATGCATTAATTTCGACCAGCGATAATCTCCGGGGGTTAGGTAAGCCGGTTAAGTATGATGCTTTGTTGGAAAACTTAACGGATCGATCGAGCGATCGAATCACTCCCAAACATTTATCAAAATGGCACGTACGTCGATGCACGATCTTTTAAAAAACACCAAGAGGAGAATCAACGTAAGGCATTTTCAAGCGAAGCAAAACCCGAGATGAAATTCAACGTAAGGAAAAAGTAAGTGTTCTTGCAGCATTCTTTGCTTGGGGAGGCATCTTCTACATGTTTGAATCCGCAGCCCTTTCAGGAGCACAGGATATTCTGGCAGGAGCAACACTACAAACATCTACAGTTTATATCGCATTTATCGCCTCGGTCACATTTACTAACGTTGCAGCTCCACACTTGGTCACTAAGAGTTCCATTCTCATGGTCCATTTCATGGGCTGTTCTGCTTCAAATGGGAGGACTTCTTGTAGTTCCATTCGTGGGTAATGTTTACTGGAAGTTACTTGGTGTAGTGGTGATGGGTTTTGGCACTGGATACGGACAAACAGTTCTTCTTGCGTTGACATCGTTCTTTGACTCAGAGAAAGCTGTTTCTTCGTACGCTGCAGGATTTATGGATTTATGTTATCTTTGCTTTATTATACAGGTAAGAACAAAGTCATCCATGCAATTCAACTATGCACACTCTTGGACAAATATCTTAAATTAATGCCAGATGTTCCGAGTCTTTTTACACTTGACGAAACCTTACGAACTACATTACTATCTCAAATGAATATCTTTAAATAAATAAATTAAATTAAATTAAATGATGTTGTAAGAGTGAAACCGCATTAATGGTGGGCTCCTTGTGTAGATTGGGTATATTATAAGATAAATGATTATTAAAATTGACACCCTTGATTTGTATTGCAGCATTGACGACGTGGTTCTGTGTGTCTCCAAGCATTGCATTCGTCCTCCTGGCGCCTTTCTCTCTACTTTCCTTCGTCTGCTACTACGTTATCACCAAGAATTGTCTCACGAACGCCACCACCTCCATTCATAAGACCGTAGAGTACAGGAGTCTTCAGAACTCCGATGCTGAGGACAGTGAAGAAACCGCAAACAGTGATGACTTGACTACGAAGGAGAAGATTTCTACCATCGTGAATCTGTTTGCTTCCGTTGCTGTTCCATTGTTTACAGCATATTTTTCGGAATACACCATACTACAATCGGTGATTACCAGCCTTGGTTATCAAAATGCTCCCTTCAGACCACGTGATCATTACCAGTATTATTTCATTGTCTTGTGGTCTGGGGAGCTGATTGGACGATCCCATCGAACTGTTCTTTCCTTGATTAACAGTCGCTGGCTTTACAACATCACAGTGAAAGGACTATGGGCACTGGCGTTGGTTGAAATCCTTCATTTGTTGATCCTGTTCTGTGAATCTTGGTATCGCTTTCTTCCTGGCGTGGAAATAGTTTTATGTATTTGTTTTACAGCAGGTTTAATTGTAGGATCGTTGTTCAACAATGCTGGTGAATTGTTTAGTGGGCTTCTGGAAGAAAGGCAACGAAAATTTGGCATCGGTTTTTACTCCTTTCCCTTGAACTTTGGAATTTTGACTGCAGGTTTCATGGGACTTGCACTGGAGCCCCAATTAAGACAACACTGCACGGCTCTTGTGACCGACAGCGCCTTCTGCACTACGAGGGCGAAGTCCTTTCAAGACATCGCTTTGGGATGTGCTAGCAAATCTAGATCTGTACAGCTTTGAAAAATGTATTGCTAATGCAAGTTGTACCGGATAGGCAGCCAAGGACTGAATGACTGAAAAACTTTATTATTTATTATGTATTTTACAATTTCTTTCAGTCTTACTAATTTTAAATATTTATTCTTTTATTCTTTATTAGAATATCACGAGTGATATATTAGATTTAAAATATATATGTTTTTTTAGATAATATATTATCACTGAGTTGTATTATTATAAGTAATACCATGGCACTGAGGGATATTAGTGATTAAATGTCCCCGAAGCCGAGGGAAGTTTAGTGGAAGTCCCGAGCCTCCGGGCGAGGGACTTTTACTAAACTTCCCGAGGCTGAGGGACATTTAATCACTAATATCCCGAAGAAGCCATGGTATTAGTTTGTAATACCATGATCACCGAGGAAATGGACAAAAATACAGGCTTGAGTTAACCGGCGCAAAGGAGAATATATTATAGTGTTTTGTGAAAGACTTCTTGATTAGACTGTACTCTGGGGAATGCTTCATGCATGTTGCACATCTTTGTTTCATTTACACAATAAAAGAGTATAAATTAGTTATAGTAAGGAGTACCTGAAGGTAAACAGATCAGAAATGGCGGAAGGTCGGGTTTACTTTTGTGAGAGATGACGAAGTGGAGCAAGTAAGGGAGAATACGGTTCCTCAAAACACTAAAAAGCACATACAGAAAAAGAGGAAAGTGCCAACTAATATAATATTTCATTGTGTGAACAAATAACAGAAATAGCTATAATCAAATATCCTTTGAATTCGACTTTTGTGCATTTCCTTCTATTGCGCATGCGTTAACGATGTTGTAGATATCAAAATACCACTGTATTTTGAGCTTCACACATCCCACACGTCTTGAATGCTCGAGTCATCATAAGTAGAGGAGCGATTAAGTAATATTCGGTTTGCTCTTGGGTCCCAATGATTATGTGTACACCTGGTGTATATGAGGGACTGACTTGCATCCTCATGCATAGTAATGAGGGATATTTAGTCTAAATGTCCCTCATGAATATAATCATGAGGGACATTTAGTCTAAATTTCCCTCATGATTGTATTCATGAGGGACATTTAGTCTAAATTTCCCTCATGATTGTATTCATGAGGGAGATTTAGTCTAAATTTCCCTCATTACTATGCATGAGCGATGCTTGACTTAGAGCTTTCGCGAGGGATGTTCGATGTTAAATGTCCCTCGTGGAACAATGAAAACCGAGGTGATCATGGTATTATATAGCTAATTGCATAATCGTTGTCGGGTTGAAAATCATAACTCATAGAAGCTAAGACCGCAAGGATGGATGGGAAGTCAGTTCATGACCTGCATTACATACAGATATATTCAATGTTCTCGTAGTTTTGAAGGTATATATATGAGCTATTTAACTAAGATCCTACAAGTCTGGATAAAAAGGTCGATCATTTGAAGGTGTTATTTGAGAGTTTCAATTTCCCAGAATTCCTTTTGGTCATAGCTTTCATGATTTTCAACCCGACAACGATTATGCAATTAGCTATATATCCCGTAATGATATGATTGGGGGCGCTTATCATATATATTTTCATATCTATTGAATATTTAATTGTTCCCGATTAGTATGTCACTCGTGATATGCTTATAAATAATAAAAGAATAAATTAGACAGACTGAAAGAAATTGTAAAATACATAATAAATAACAAAGTTTTTCAGTCATTCATTCAGTCAGTCCTTGGCTGCCAGTCAAATACCATAATCTGAGTCGATATAACAGAACTTTATTAACGAAAACTAGAATAAGTAACAAGAATTGTTCAAGCCTGTTAGGCCTGGGTTTGACCTTGTTTGACCTTGAGAACAGAATGAAGAATTGCTTGACTATGGAAATACATTTTCAAGTCATATTTTCATGTTTTGTTAGTTTTGACATCCTTAAAATTTTGGTTTGCTTTTATTGTGGTGGTCACGTGATCTATGACGTCATATTCAAGAAAAATACTAATTCGTGGATCCGGTAGCGAGTTTTGTAAGTGGCAAAAAAATCAAAATCAAAATCAATGCATTTCATAGAGCTAAATAACATACCCCCCAAAATGGTTAGTATGTGATTGAGAAAACTGAGCCGTTATATTTAGTTTTCTTCGTTATTGTGGACAGAAATAATTGGACGATTCGTCGAGTTTCTTGCCGGCCGAGTTTGAATGAACTTGAAGCTCAATTCTTGCAAAATTACAGTAAATTTTCGGTTTTAAAATCATCAAAATCACATCTAGATAGAACTTTAACTTAACTAAACAAGAAAAACTGTAATTCTATGGCTTTTGTTTAGTAAATAAAACATGTTTGACAACAGAAAAAAATACATTTGTGGTCAGTTATTTTTACAATCAAATCCACTGCATCGCTTCAAGGTTGTTCAAGGTCATGAACCATGTTTACATAGCCTCATATCAACATAGTAATTAACCAATCAGAGCGCGCGTTATATCTAAATTATTTTATAAAAATGTATCGTCACATATCGGTAGGAGTATATTAAGTAACGCTCCTGATAAGAACTGTAGCAAGAACAATAGGCCCGCGGCAACGGGAGCCGTTAGTAAAATCCGATGTCGAAGTGATAATTAAATTTTAGAAACCAATTTCATTGGTTTAGAGCTGTAAAGCGCCAAATTCAAATGGCTTTTCGAAAAGAACAAAATATTTACAGCAATCCAAACATCAAGACTTTGTCAGAAGCTTTGCAATTGAATTATCCATTGTATTATATGTTTCTATGGGATTTGTATGTGGGGAAGTTCACTTTTCGGAGTTGTTTACTGCGCTGAATGGGAATGCCGAGATCTGGCTACAATCGTAGATGACATTAATGACTGAAATTGTCGTGCTATTGGAGCGGCATAAGACATGCTGACAAATGAAGTCCCTGACGTTATAAAGGCGAAGCGTTGTATACACAGAATACGTAAAGGGTACAAGAAAACTAACAAAATGCGAACAACTAAGTATGTAGGTTAATTTTTGTCGAATTACATCGAACTTCAAACAACATTTCCTGCCGATTTATAATAAAGCGAACACACTTAGAATCAGTCAACAGGCAATCAATATTTGCCGGGAAATGCTACCTCGAGCGCGCATTATTCTACCGCCAACAAAACAATAACAAAATGTATGTTCAAAGTTTAGTTCTTCAAAGAGTTAGTTCGTCATTGGCCATGGCGACAGTGTCCATATTTATGGCGACAGTGTCCAGGATATCAAAATCCGCTTGTATCAGTTTCTAGTTGGATTTCTCCATTCCCAAGGGGGAACATTCTTAGCGACGGAGCATTTGCATCACTTTATAATTCCAGCCTACGAAATTCTCATTGCACAGAAGATACCACGATGAATAAATGGCCAAACAAGCAATCAGTATCGAGAACCAAGGGCCGGCCTCTGTTCATGTAAGGGCTATTTGATATCAGAATTTATCACCTTGTGATTTTGTTCATGTACCAGCAGGCAAAGGTCAACACGTACGCGTTCGCTCGATCTCGGCTTCAGCGCAACTCTAGCTAACTCAGCTCGAATACATACATCTACATCTATGTATAAAATGTTCGACTGATCAGTAGCAGTGACTAGAATTGACTAAAAGAGGCCAAAAGATCGACAAAACCCAGGTAAAAGTTCTCGATTACAAAGACGAGAAAAGCATGGCGTGTCGCAGCGGAATGAGTGGAATGTCCATGTGGCTGTACGCCGAACACAACTTCGATGGTTCCCCACATACGATTCCCACGGAAATCGGACCCGAATGATGGTTTGGACAATGAACTCGTCCGGAAAAAAAAAACATTTATGCCAATCAAGAGGCCCGTATTAATTGAAATAATAGGATTTGTTAAAATAGCAT